>JACEFZ010025929.1:0-31030 GCA_014155875.1 Cepaea nemoralis
CTTTTTCCCCCTTTTTTTTTTTATGGTCGGGGGAGAACCCGGTTTTTTGTTGCCCGTTTTTTGAATTTTTTTAAACAAATTTTTTAAGTTCTCATTTTCTCTTCATCTGTTGCCGAGATCAAATAGGCATATTTTTCTATAGAGGTGACCCACTTCTTATAGTCCTTAGCCTGTCCACTAAATTTCACAATTTCTGTTGCCATCCCCTGTTGTTTGATCACCATATTAAGTCGGCCTACTGCTGTTCCTACGCCTGTCAGAACTTGTGCCAAGGTGTCCTGTTCCGCCATGCTGAAAAAAATAGCAAAACAAAGCAAGCAACCAATCACACAATTATAATTTCCCAAATCTCAACCAGCACAATTCAGTTGGTTATAATATTGTAAGATATTACATTAATCAGAAGAAGCACCAACGATGTCCTGTCTGAGCATAGGAAGAATGAACCCTGTCCTCGAAAAAAAAACTCAAACTTGTGGCAATCAGAAGGTTCCTTGTAGATAATGTTCTGTACTCCACTCTAATTAAGGAATTCGGAACCTCACGGGAGACCTCGAAATATACAACTCTGAGTCTATTTCCTAAATTACTCTGTTACCTTCAGTTCAGTTCAACCAACCAGATCCCGCATTAGGTGAAACTTAGTCTCAGAATTCAGGTGGTGGAGTTCAGATACCATTTCTCTTCCCTCAGGTATTTTCGTCCTTCTCATGGGCTGCCAGAAAATTCTTCAACCCCTGGTTGGGTCACATCTCATGGGCTGCCGGAAAATCTTCAACCCCTGGTTGGGTCCCTTCCTTGATTCTCAGGTGGGTACTTCAACGTCGTATGGAATGGGTCATAGGATTAACGAGGCCCAAGGATGGATCAGGTGTGTTTGGGTCATAGGAATGACAAGGCCCAAGGATGGATCAGGTGTGTTTGGGTCATAGGAATGACAAGGCCCAAGGATGGATCAGGATCTGCCAACGGCCAGTGATGACTTGACCTTGAACGAGCTCTGACTTCTGATTAAATCTTGAAAGTGGCAAGGTTCAGGCAACGGCCAGGTTAGGCCCCTTGTAAATGATTCAGTTCAGCCACGGCTCCAGAAAACCCTTCCTATCCTGATTCTTGAGTACTTCGCGTGATAGGCCATGATCTATTATCTTCATAATATTTCTTACAGCATGCCGTCAGTGGATAGTTTTTTTGTTGTTGGCCGGCCTAGATCAACCTCAGATCCTGGTCACGGCACCATTTATTACTCCCTATAACAGTGTCGAAAGGAAGTAATAAGACTTGATCTGTAATCAAAACTTTATTCTTTATTATTAAGACGACAAGCCGCGTCTTCTCAGCTGGGCTATCGGATGTTCACTGCCTATAACAACATAATACGTCACGATTGAGCATCTCCCACCCCTTTCAGTCTCAATGCTCAATCGTGCTGTATCGGAGTTTTCCAATAGACCCCAATTATACCTACACTGTTACACCAGTCGAGACCGCTCCAGAGGCAGCAACCATTCTCTTCGGATCGACCCCTCCTCTATCCTCTTGATCATGTTCATTGAGTCGCTAAGGAAACAAGCCCTAGTGAATGTCTGTGTCTCGAGCCATGTTATTGCTTTACTTACTGCCATGACTTCCATGGTCAGGCTACTTGTGGTTTCAGTGAAAGCACCAGAGTCCTCCTTCACAATTCTCCCTCCGGCCCGAGCTGTAAAGGCCCATGAGCTTCTCACATGTCGGACGACCGACCCATCTGTGTAGATGACCGCGTCACCGTCTAGCGAATTCTCGAAGATCAACGCTTGTACTTCAGCCTCAACAGCAGCCGGATTTTCTTGTCTGCATTTTCTATCTAGTTGGATGCAAACTGAAAAGGATGTGCAGAAGTCTGTTGGCACTTGCACCCACTCCTCGCCAGGTTCTAAGTCCTCAAGTGAACACACCTGTTGAAGAATGTCTTCGGCTTGACCCATTCACGCACGACCTTCCTCTTTTTAACCTGCTGCCCTTCACCTTCCTAATTTCACTATGCAGTGGATGTTGTGTGTTTGCGTTAATTCTGAGGTAGGCGCGTGCCCTGCAACCTTGTATTCTCTCTTCAATGGTTGGAAAATCAAGAAGGTAGCGCATCGCCCTGCATGCTGTATCTCTTGTACATCCAAGAATAATGCGCATAGCTTCATTCTGTATCCTTTCCATCCTTTCTATCTGCTTATGGCTGAGAGTCAGGATTGCCATTGCATACTCCAAAACAGACATGACCAGCCCCTCGTACAGAAGACATAGATGGCGCTGCTCACAGTTTGCTGCCGCCATCACCCGCATCGCTGCCAAACCCCGCTTGGCCTTTGTTATCACCTGGTCTATGTGCACATTATAAGCAAGGCTTCGATCAAACCGTATCCCCAGGTAATTCATTGCCTGCGTTCTTTCCACCGCCTCTGAACACAGCATTACAGTTGGTGTTGGAGTGTTGACAATATGATTATTCAACGAGAACCAAGTCACTGTTGCCTTTGTTGGGTTGACCATTGCCCCAGCTTCATCACACCAAGTACTTATGCGATTGAGTTCGGTTTGTAGTTCCACAGCAACCTCCTCTCTATCCTTACCCTGACGATACACTAAAACATCATCGGCATATGACAATGTCCTGCCAGGTCCAGTGATCTGCTCACTGGTGATTCTCACTGTGTAGGCGTTGAACAGTACCGGAGATAATGGTGATCCCTGTGATAGGCCAGGATATATTGTTGTTGGTTCCGAAGTCCAACTGCCACATCTAAAAACTACTTTCCGTTGGAAGAGGGTTGCAGCGATCCAACTAAGGAGGAATGGACTTACGTTTAGTTCGAGAAGCTGAAACATTAAAAAATCCAGTGGTACTCTGTTGTATGCGTCCTCAAGATCAATCGCTGCAGCAACGGTTTCAGTGCCTGAGTGGAAACCTTCATAGACATCATGGGCAAAGACTGCTGCATTGGTCCAGGTTTCTCTTTTTGGACGGTACCCACCCAGGGTAGGTGGGAAAATACCTTGCCTCTCTAGTTGGCTTGATATTTTCCTGGCAATTACCTTCTCCAGCAGCTTGCCTATTGTATTCTGCATGGTTATAATTCGATATCCCTGAATTTTTTTGTGGTCTTTGTCAGGCTTCGGCAAGGGAATCAGATAGCTGTGTAACCATTCCTCCTTGATGCTAGCACTCCCTATACTGTTGTTGTACATGTCTGCTAGTTTCTCTAGCTCATTGTCGGTACACCTATTTATGTCGTCGTATCTTATGCCATCAGGACCTGGAGCACTGTTTTTTGATCGTCGAAGCACAGCCTTGATTTCTTTCACTGTCACTGTGTCTTCATCCGAAGTGTTCTGGGCCTTGCATCTGTCTGAGGTGACCTCCTTGGCCAGATTTCGGCCTCCCATGTCTGTCTGGTTGCTCTGCTCAAGGTAGCGTTCAAAGAGGGCTTTGCCCTTGTCCTCGTCAGTCCTCTGCCAGATGAGGTCAGCACCTTGGAAGTCAGAAATGCTCTTATTCTTGACTACACCACTCATGCTTTTATGTAGTCGCCAGACCAATTTCATTGACTTGTCTGTGCTTACTTTTTGACACACCTCTGCCCATTTTTCGCTTTTAACAACCTTGACTAGTTTTTTTGAAATAGCTTAACTTTGTGTGCATCTCTCTTTCTAAGTGCAAGCAGGGATTAGGAAGACCAGCTCTGTTCTTCTTGGCATTTTGCCATCTCCTTACAGCACTACGCTTATCCACCCAAGCCTTCTCCACCTCGAAACTCCACCACGGTGGCTGCTCCCAGCTTTTTTTCCTGCCCTGAAACGTTCTGCGCTTGTCACGTCTTGCGCTTGTCACGTCTTATTTTACTCACCACATCTTGCCCTGTACTGTCATACTGGAACGTCTTTACCTTTAGCTTGTGCTGCCTGGTTCTGCCTTTCTCCACCAGTATGCTGCAAGGGTGGTGGTCGCTGCCATGATGTCCTAGGACACCCCATCTACACACTGTAGTGAGTGAAGGTGAAACTAGCGCCAGATCAATAGCACTGTCCTCATCGCCCGGACGGCTTGCTGTCCTGGTGACGCCGCCACTGTTGATACAAACCAGGTCGATGGTTTCCAGTGCAGTCTCGAGCTCCCTCCCCCCTGTGTATTGGAGGAAGTGTTTCCCCATGATCTGCCTTTAGCGTTGAAGTCACCACAGAAAATAACATTTCTCTCGTGGCCTAATATGCCACTTAAGCACTGCCACTTCTGAGCGTCCACACTGGCATTGCGGGCATAAACATTAACCAACACGAATGGTATACTGGAATGAACTCTCAATGCCTGTATTTGTATATCGTCACTGTCCCAACTGGACATGTCTAGCTCTGACGCCACAATGCTGTCGCGAACGAGAATCGCCATTCCCAGATGTCTGTTGTAGAAACATTTGAAGCCGGCAATTTGGAGTAGCTGATCGCCCAGTCTCGTCTCCTGGAGTGCTACAATGTCGTTTCTGTAAACTAGGGTTTCTAAAATAAAGCCCCGTTGTTTTACACTGGCACAGTTCCAATATAGAATTCGGATATTCCTGAGTCCTAGGCGGTGACACTTGAGTCTAAACCGCCTCAAACCACCACGCTTACCTTGCTTCTTTCTCCCTGCGCGGCTACCACGCCGCTTCGGTATGTTGACTGCTGTCCGCTTGAAGAACACACGTTGTTCCGCCATGTTGAAAAAGCGTAAACACAGACTGAGAAAACCACACACGCTGCTGAAAATTCACTCAAGGATGGCTTCACTCGATGCACGAACTCCGTAGCACCCGCGCAGATCTTGAGTAAAAACTCCTGGTTTTACATCCTGGCACACCAATTACACGCAAGAGATGAATAAATCCATCCCTTACGCGAAAAAGTTAACGAACACAAAACAACACGACCGTCCGTCGCCATTTTGAAACCGGAACTTCCCGGTGGCTCTGTGTTTCGGTCAAAGAAAGCGTCTTTGAAGGTGATGTGCTAATTTGATAAGATTGAGCTGGTGAATTGTGTTGATTGTCCAGCTGGAAATCAGTGTCTGATTGTTCCCTAGACAACGTGATGAATGTTGGCGATGAAGATGATCGATTCAGTCGCTGTGCTGGCGTGCTAACTAATTTTTGTCCCGTCTTGTTTTTGTTTACATTTTCACATCGCTTTGACACAGTTGATGATCGTAAGTTAGAGGACATGTTGACAATATAGGCAGCTCGACAAGGCAAGGAGTAAATAAAACTGCAGGCCTTTCTGTAGATCGTGCGTGGCACTTATCTCTTGCTAGTCACGCATAGTTAAGTCTCACGTTGTCGTGAATTGGTAAAAATTCAAAAATGGATGCTCTTACCCTCGCGTGTCACAATGAAATCTTCATTTCACTAAATAAACAGTCACATAAACTTGACAGTTGAGAGTGTGTAAATTCAGTTTAAAACGAGCACAATAATGGAGTAAATAAAAGCGCCGGCCCTTCTGTAGGGCGTGCGTGGTGATTATCACTTGTTAGCCCCGCATGGCTAATTCTCACGCTGACGTGGATCGATAATTGGTAACATTCAAAAATGGGTGCTCTTACCATCACATATCACAAAGAATTCCTCATTTCACTAAATAAATGGTCACATAAACTTGAAGTGTTGAGTAGTATGTAAATCCACCTTTAGAACGAACACAATGATAAACACAGCATCGCGATTGAATTAAGTAAAACTTGTTAAAGTATTCAAAAATCGAGAGAGCATGTGAAAACACGCACGCTCGTTACAAGAAACGTTACCACACAGGCATGAAGGGTATAATTAAGTTTGATGGTGCAATTTCTGAAGCGTTTGAAATCAAGAGTGGAGTTAAGCAAGGTTGTCTACTAGCTCCCACCCTCTTTGGAATATACTTTTCACTTCTACTGAAATATGCCTTTCGTGATCAGGATGGTGGTATATACATTCACTCACGCTCAGATGGCGGACTCTACAATGCTCAGAGATTGAAGGCTAAGACCAAAATTAGGAGGGTACTGATCAGAGAGTTGCTTTTTGCAGATGATGCTGCAGTTACGACCCACTCTGAGAAAGAATTACAATGTCTACTATATGCATTCTCCAATGCTTGTTCTGAATTTGGTTTAACAATTATCAAAAAGAAGACACAGATTATGTCACAAGATGGGGTACCATCAATATTTATTGAAGACGCCGAACTAGAGATGGTAGACCATTTCACATATCTAGGATCAGTCGTAAATAGCAAATTATCCCTAGATAAGGAAATCAACATCCTGAATGGTAAGGCAGCAACAACAATGAGCAGGTTAAGAAAAAGAGTCTGGGAGAACAGGAAGCTTACTGCCAAAACAAAAGTCCTTGTCTATCAAGCCTGTGTCCTTAGTACTCTTCTTTATGGCAGTGAAACCTGGAAAACTTACTCACACCAAGAGAAACGTTTAAACAGCTTTCATATGCGGTGTTTGCGAAGAATTCTTGGTATTAAGTGGCAAGACAAAATCACAAATACTGAAGTATTGGAAAGATCAGGTTGTGTGACAGTTTATTCCATGCTCAGTCTTCGTAGACTTAGATGGATAGGGCATCTTAGGATGGATGATGGTAGAATACCAAAGGACATCTTTTTTGGTGAATTACAGATGAGTAAGAGATCTCAGGGTCGGCCTCTACTACGATACAAAGATGTGTGTAAGCGGGACATAATTGATACAGGCATTAAAAATGCACATTGGGAGCAAGTCGCCGCTGAACGTGTTGCATGGAGGGCAAACATCAGAAATGGAATAAAGACAAAGGATACAATTATTTCAGATAAGCCACACACCGAGCGTGTGAGACGTAAGATGGTGCATAATGATGGAAATGACCACGTGTTCATATGCACCTACTGTGAATAGACATTTACATCACAAAGGTGCCAATGAAACACGAGATTGATTACATGCATATAGATAGACTGTTATGTACACAGGATCTGGACGACACGTTTATAGATAAGCTGTTGTATAAAGATGAGATAGATAATATGTATATAGAAAAACTGTTGTGTACACATGAGAGAGATGACAAGTTTATGTATAAAATGTTGTGTACATATGATATAGATTCTATGTATATAGATAAACTGTTGTGTACATATGAGATAGATGTCATGCATACAAATAAACTGTTGTGTACACATGCTATAAGTGACATGTGCATAGATGCACTGTTGAGTACACGTGAGATAGATGACATTTGTAAGGAAACACTGATGCATACACATGTGTTAATTGCCATATATGTAGATAAACTGGTGTGTATACATGAAGTCATATGACATATTAATATATACATTATGGTGCACACATGTGATGGATGCCATTTATATAGATAAACTGCTTTGTACATCTAAGATGAATGACATGTGTATAGATAAACGTTTGTGTATATATGAGATTAATGACATCGGGTTACGATCAAGACGACGATGAGCATTGTGAGCTCAGCATAATGAAGACATGGCGTAGCCAAGACCAAGTGATATTGATAGAACAGCAAATAAGAAGTTGACATACAGATTCGCCGTGTATATAAATATGCTTTTTGTTTATAACACAGATGCTCTCTGGATTCGCACAATGACAATGGAAACAGCAATGTCGAATAAAGGTTGGTCTTAGATTTAATACTTAATTATGATGTCGTTAAAATCATTAATTGTTTTTATTTCCTTCACTCGCTTTGAACTCAAGCGTAGTCCATACACCTGCTAATACCTTTTGTGCACTGGACTGATGTTTGCGTGTGGATTAGCTTTCAATATTACCAGTGTCCCTCGCCATCAGGTAAACCCACTCCGATTTCAGAGGTACTTGTAATTTATGTCCTCAAGTAAAGGACGAGAAGTCAAAATTGTAGTCCAGTCGACCGATGTAGGGGTTAATCAACACCGCGGCATCAGCACACCGGATGTTTAAGAACGAGCGCTCTTTTCTATTCGGCCATGCTGATATCCAGTTGATCTGTTGTTGTCGTAAAATGTAATGATGATGTCGTCAGAACGATTAATGTGCAGTGGCGTGCAAAAGGGGGTGCGGGGGTGCGACGGCCCCGGGCACCCAGCCGGGAGGAGGGCATCCAATTAAGGAGAGGGGGCAGCACAGTGCAGTGGGAGGAAAGGAAGAATGAATTAGGGAAAGAACAATTTAGGGGCATCCAATCAAGGGGTTGGCCCCGAGCATCAATTAACCTCTGCACGCCACTGTTAATGTGTTGTTGTCGTAAAATGTAATGATGATGTCGTCAGAATGATTAATATGTTGTTGTCGTAAAATGTAATGATGATGTCGTCAGAATAATTAATTTGTTGTTGTCGCAACACTGAATGATGTCGCCGTTAGAATTATTGATTTCTTGTCGTAAATCTTCATCATCATGAGAATCAGCATGCAAGGAGTTAGAAAGAAAATATAATCTGAAATAGGTGAAGTTCGATGTGGGTTTGAAGATATCAAGGTACGGTAAATATCGTGTATTTTCTGAAAATTGAGCGTTCATTAGAATTAAACACAGACCTGCATCTTTGCTTTATAGACTACAAAAAGATTTTCGATAAAGTAAACATGTCAACATGATGAAGATGCTTGCAGATCTACAAATTAATGGGAACGACCTCAGACTTGTAAAAAATATATATTGGAAACAACAAGTTGCCATTAATATTGATAATGAAGTAGGTCAATATCAGCCTATTAAAGAGTGTCACACGTTGTTCTTGGTGATAATATCACGAAGTTCTTCCGATGATATGTTCATGATATTGATGATAAGTTTTCGTGTGATGGTCGTTGTCTAGGTAACGATGTTCATGGTGTGTCAATGGAGATATCTAACTGTCTTGCAATATAACTCACCCCAGAAGTGCAGATTCACCAGTCATTAAACAAGATTCCGTTGGCGCACATAATCCTTTATTACAGAAATAAGACGGACAGACGGAACATGTTTATACATCCAGAAACAATGTAATCCATAGAATATAAATCTCTTCACAATTTAACCAGCACACATCAATGCCTTCTCACGGCCTGCTTCTTATCAAATCCACAAGACAGGTAATCCAGCTCCTATCCACGCTGGACCTCACACAATACAACCCACACATTGGGTTGGAGCCACTGCTCAACTATGCAACCCACTCTGGGTTTAGGCCTACACTCACGACAGAACCCACTCTGGGTTCAGGCCTGTCTTCACAACTAGGAGAACAACACAACACGGAGATCTCTCTTAAACGACCTGACCCGCAGTCGGTCTCTTCTCTCACTGACTTTCCAGTCTCCTGACTTCACACAACACACAACTGTCTTTCGCCCCATCCCCCTAGGGGTTTTTTTCCCTCTACCCTCACCATTTTATTTCTCAGGACTGGCTGTTTTCTCATAGCCAGGCCAGTCACTTTACTGTCTCCCACTCTCATCTCCATTCTTCCTCATGCCCGGTCACTCAACTCAATGTCAATGACCCAGGCTTATGTCATCACCCCCCTCTTAAAAGAAAACTTCGTTTTCAACTATAGGGAGACTAACACTTATTAAATCTGTGACCCAGAAATATAGCCTGGGTAGCCCTAAGTATGGCTGCACCTTACTCCAGCTACCACCCTAAATAATACACCAAATGCTCATAGTACACTCCCATATTCCCCACACATAAATACAAACAACTTTTTATCTTGTGTACCACTGCATGAACCAATACATCACATAATAATAATACATCATAGGAAAGCATTATACTTATGTACCCACAGGTCTCTTACTACTTCACGACCACACAATACTATTTGTGTACCGACCCTATATCAGGTGGTTCTGTTCTTGCATTAACCCACCTCTGATTCCTGTCGATGCTGTGTCTACCTTTCGTGTATCCATGACTCATGGTACCTCTACAATTACAACATCTGTTTGCTATCCCTAGTCCTGGGTCAGTAATGTCGCGAAAACTCTTTTGACCTGACTCAACTTTCCTATCTGCATATTGCACCGTTACACTTGATTCTCTGTTTAGTCTGAACTCTTTATTTAATATTGGCCCATATACCTGGCACCTTGCTTTTTGCTGCATACGCCTTATGCCTATGTGCCCTGCACATGCACTATCCTGAGCTGTTCTAGTATATCGGTCTCTGCGTGCTAAAGGTACTGCTACTTGCCCACGTGCAGTTCCCTTATCTGAAAAGCGGCGAGTGAGAACATTGTTCTTCCTCTCGAAGCACCATCTACCTTTCTTTGACTGCCTATGTTCTACTCTCCTACACCCTTGGGAACATTTGTTCAGAGTAGTATCTTGTCTCTGGGAGTCACTAGCACTATATTTGGGATCCATTCTCACCTGCTCAGCTGTCCTATCCTTGTCCTGAGTTCCTGTGTCTAATTCAAGTGCCTCTTCTACCTCAGCTATACTCTCTAATTTTGGTTCTCTTGTGGTAACTACCTCATTACTGCTTATACTATATTTTCGGTCCCAATAAACTACTTCCTCTTCTGTACAATCTTTAACTCCTATAACATTTCCTATGACCAAATCAGCCACTGGTGAGTCCAAAACACACGCTGTCACTCTTCCAGTGATATATGGTGTTTTTGCTGTTATTATGGCTACTGGGTAGAACTCTACTGTGCCGTTGAATGTTATGCATCTAATCTTTTTCCCTGTATAATCTGAGGGATCTATTAAACTCCTCCTCACTCCGATAGACGTACATCCGGAATCCCTAATTGTTAACGCTGGTCTATCATTGACAAATCCCTGATGCAGCTTCAGACTTCCTCCTTCATGAACTGCTGAACCTGCTTTCACTGTATGACCACACACTAAGACTGGCTGACCGTCTTTTTCAAAAAAGGTTTGCACCCAGTACAATCTTCATTGTTGATAGTCTCAATCACTTGTGCCGCATTTGAATGCTCTGTTTCTCTCATCCTACATTGATGGCTGACATGCCCCTTCCTTCCACATTTGAAACAAGTAATCTCCCTTTTGCTGTTGTTCGTTGGTCCATCTGATGGTTGTGCATCACACTCTGCCATTTTGTGTCTCCAGCTCCCACAATTCCAACATCCGGCATAATTTGGACGTCTCTGGAAATTCCCTCTTCGATATGGGTACAGTCCTACTCTACCAACATTGTTTCCTCGGAAACCATTATCTTGAAGTTCTTGCTGCTCACCTTTCTGTGCTGAATCCACACTTTTCACCCTTGGTCTGATGACTGGATTCTAGTCCTGTTTAGTGTACGCTGCACAGACTATTTCCTCACTCATTAGTTTCCCAATAGATACGGTAGGATGTGCAGTCATGTAGTTTTGCCCTAACTGAGACATTGTGTCTATGTCCTTTGGCTTCCGTTCCTCAAAGAACGCCACTAAATTAGAATTGCATGCAGATACTACCTTGTCTCTTAACATTAGATCTACTAATTTATTAAAATCTTTCCCTACCTCTGCAAGCTCCATCCATTTGTTAAATGTGTTCTTTATTATGTTAACAAAGTCTGTGAAATCTTGATTTGTCTCTGGCACTAACTGTCTAAACTTTGTCCTATATCCATGCTCAGTGAGTTGGAACTTTGTCAGCAAACGTTGACGTAAGATAGTGTAGTTGTTTCTTTCTTCTACAGGTAAATTAAACATAGTATCTAGTGCCTTTCCCGTTAGAAGCTCACCTAGTCTAATAGCATACTGTTCTTCTGGGATGCCTAACACTTTCGCTGATGCCTGATATCTGTCAAGATAAGATTCAAGGTTGTCTCGCTCCGTAAAGTATGGCAGTTTTAGTCTCTGTGACGACTGCGAAGGTCTTCTACTTTCCTCACTTTGACCCTTCGATGCAAATTCTAACTTTTTAATAGCAATTTCCGCTTCCATCTTAATCGTCTCTTTCTCGATTTCCACCGCATTTGTTTGTTTTAACTTTTCAAGTTCCAGTTGTGTCTCTTTCTCTACCTGTAGACGCTTGTTTTCCATTTCAGCTAACTTTACTTCCTGTAGGCGTTGGGCTTCAGCTAACTTTTCTTCCTGCAGGCGTTGGGCTTCAGCTAACTTTTCTTCCTGCAGGCGTTTTGCCTCGAGTTCTGCCTGTCTCTGTTCTCTTTCGGCTTGTCTCTGGTCTCTTTCAATCTGTTGTTGTTCTTTTGCTTCGGCATACTCTTGTAACTCTTTACCCTTCAGGCCTATTCGTTCACCTGCTTCAATATATTCCATTAAAGTAGGCATCTTGTACTTGTGGACACGTTGCTGTCAATCAGCCAACTATAAATGTACAGACTCTGCTGCTAGTCTGTGTCACTTCCCTACGTACACCAAAACTCCCTGTGTACGTAAATTCGTAGTGCTAAAATATCACTGTACACTCACCCAGTCACTCTATAAGCTCTAGGTAGTAAGGGAAAATATCCTCCCTCGCATATATCTATAACAAATAGTTGTATAACATTTCTGGAAATATTGTTAAACATACATATAAATACATATACAAAACAAATGGATGATAACAGTAAGTGTTTTCTATAAAAACGTTAGACTCACAAGCCAAGTACACGAAGACGGTGATCACACATAATTAAACCACAGTAACAACCACAAACTTGTGTAAGGACACCCACAGTGCGAGTAAAATATAAACTGACTCAGACCACTAGACAGTAGATACGACGAAAGATTACAATAATACCATATATCCGACCACAACAAATATCATATGTAAATATAACAAAAAGAAAGAAAGAGAAAAAAAATATATCTTCAAAATATACACAGCTGTGACGTCAGACAACACGTCTATAGATATTAGTTAGGACTTCAGTGCCACTGCACACACGTTACTCATTAACGTTTTCCTTACAAAAATATCGTAAGCACCAGAAAGAAAAATAAATTTTTGTGCTGTATCCCGACTCTCGAGAAACACCCCAAAAATCCCCTACACCTGACAAACACCGGACCACAAACAAGTAATAGCTTAACAACCGAAAACAATATTTATAAGACTATGAGCAGCAAACAAAATGTCCAACTCGTTGGCCGACAAATATGTGCCTATTAATCCGCCGCCACAAGTTCTTTTTATTCAGTCACTAAAGTTTTTTTTTGTTTTAATAGTTATTCGCAAACCGCTGGGAATGTCTACGACACTAGATTCCAAAACGACTTATTGATTCGGTGATTGGTTACTGAATTTCACGTTTAAATCACAAGTTCCAACTGTCGACAAAGTTGAAGATGATAGTGATTATCCAACATGTTCTGCCTTGACACAGTCCGTAACGTCATTTACTTTCTCTGTACGTGGTAACCCAAAAGTAATAATCCAAAATGTTCTTTTTAGCTTAGTTGCTGAAATGGTTCTATTTGTATCCTATATGTTGTAGATTCACCAAGAGAAAAGACCAAAATGATGGCAGGAAATGTTCAACATTTTAATTTTGTACAGTCAGTTCTTTTTTTTTTTTTTGCTACTGTGTGCAACTATGTTCGCGGAGATGCCACGTCGTCAATCGTTGACAAAATGTTTGCTGATTATAAGATAATGAACACAAAGGGCTTTTAACAAAGTCGACCATAAAGTCTTGTTTCACACAAAACCAGCTTGTTTATCCAGTTCCACTATGGAACATCTCAGTAATTTTCCACTGTCCCCAGCCTTGACCTTGTCGGACACCTCAAGTCAGTATCTCATTCTTCTTTGTCACAATAATCCACACTGACTGTCTGAAAAATGACCGGACACTTTTCCGTCATACAAAAACACTTTCCACCCAACCTCTCAGCCCCGACACGGCTGCTATTTTTAACTTCGTGGAAAATACACTTTACACCACTAACCTGCCCCACTCTGGCGGTATGAAATGGAAACAAATAGGTATTTTAAATTCCTGCGAGAAAAAACGAACTAAACATTAACAAACGTTGCACATACCTTACAAGGAGATCCACGTGTCGCGAAATACAGGTGAAAAATCCGAAATCAGAAGCACTCAATAAATATAAAAATGAATAATAAAATAAGATAAAATATACACGAACGTATACAATACGACATACAGACGTTTCGATTCTAAGAATCTTTGTCAATGACAACACAGATAGCTGACGACAAAAACACAAACACACGACCTATCACTTATAGTGCACAACATAACAGCAGGCATGATCGGCTACAGGTCGGTGAACATGAAATAATGGATATATAAACTAAAAAACTGACAACAGGAACACGGACGATGAGAAGGGGTAGCAGCCAGGAAATTAAATGAGAGATGGCGGTAGGGGCACTGTTACTATCCCCTTTTCACCTGTCCTCATAAACAGCGCTGACCCGATTTGTCCGTGGAAGCTCACAAATTCCACCGTCCTCCCCCCGTGTTAGCTGTGGTGAAATTCTTCACTTGTCGACTCGTGACCACACCGTGCGTCGCATCAGCACACACACACAAAATTCTCCCCACACACAGGATGTTGCGACGAAATTGCTCGCTGTCTTAAATCTTTGGTTCAATCCTGTCCTGTCTAACCGACAGCGATGTCCTACACACACACACACACGCTGCCCTCGCCACTCTGGATTCAACACTGGTCTTTCATCGCCGCGTCTGCTAGTTTCAGCACTACTGCCTGGTATCAAATTTACCTGTCACCGTAATGGACTCTCCCGGTTAGTCTGTATGGCGTGTCTTTATCACCCACATCGATAATGTCCAGCCCGTCTCGCCGTGCAGACTTTTGTGCTGCGTTAATTCTCTGACACCCCCCACTCGCTTCAGCGACATGGTTGGTTCCAATTCACCTGTAGTGGACTTGACGTGAACTGTCTGTAGCCAGTTCCCGCACGGAGAAAAACTCAGTGTTTATACGGTGGACACACTCCGCTGTCCACCCTCTCTCAGCGAGGAGCCCACAAATATCTCAGAATGACAACACTGTCTATAATGTTCTTGATTAGACGTAGCCCTCAGATACTCCTTACTAAGCGACGAGCGCCCAGATTGTTCTCAATCTTGCACTGACGTAGCCTCCCAGATTGTCACACGTTGTTCTTGGTGATAATATCACGAAGTTCTTCCGATGATATGTTCATGATATTGATGATAAGTTTTCGTGTGATGGTCGTTGTCTAGGTAACGATGTTTATGGTGTGTCAATGGAGATATCTAACTTTCTTGCAATACAACTCACCCCAGAAGTGCAGATTCACCAGTCATTAAACAAGATTCCGTTGGCGCACATAATCCTTTATTACAGAAATAAGACGGACAGACGGAACATGTTTATACATCCAGAAACAATGTAATCCATAGAATATAAATCTCTTCACAATTTAACCAGCACACATCAATGCCTTCTCACGGCCTGCTTCTTATCAAATCCACAAGACAGGTAATCCAGCTCCTATCCACGCTGGACCTCACACAATACAACCCACACATTGGGTTGGAGCCACTGCTCAACTATGCAACCCACTCTGGGTTTAGGCCTACACTCACGACAGAACCCACTCTGGGTTCAGGCCTGTCTTCACAACTAGGAGAACAACACAACACGGAGATATCTCTTAAACGACCTGACCCGCAGTCGGTCTCTTCTCTTACTGACTTTCCAGTCTCCTGACTTCACACAACACACAACTGTCTTTCGCCCCATCCCCCTAGGGTTTTTTTTCCCTCTACCCTCACCATTTTGTTTCTCAGGACTGGCTGTTTTCTCATAGCCAGGCCAGTCACTTTACTGTCTCCCACTCTCATCTCCATTCTTCCTCATGCCCGGTCACTCAACTCAATGTCAATGACCCAGGCTTATGTCAAAGAGGTATGCGACAGGGATGTGTAATGTCTCGAGATATTTTTTTCCCTATACAGTGAAAATACTTTTAGAAATTTAGAAGATATGAGAGGAATCGCCATTGGTAGACGTAACATCAATAATATTATATATGTGGGTGTTACAGTATTGACTGCAGACAATGAGCAGGATCTGCAACATATAGTTGTTGTACAAAGTGAACAATTACGGTTAGAATTAAATTTAAGAAGACACAGATTATGGTCGTCACTGGGAAGAAAGAAATACCGTGATACAGTATTGATTGAAGACACTAGGAAGAAAGAAATACCACAATGTAACATAAGAATAAATGGGAATATTCTTAAACAAGTGAATCGGTACAGCTATCTCGGAACAGTCATAACATCTGATGGGAGGTGCCTTGAAGAGATTAGAACAAGAATCACTATGGCGAAGGGAGGCTTCTGCCAAGTCTGAGAACATACTGACCAATAAAAAGATGTCAATTACAACGAGAAAAACAGTGTTGAAGTGTTATATAGAACCTGTACTTTTGTATGGATGTGAAGAGTGGACAATGAGCAGCAAGCTGGAAAACATTTAATGATGGTGGAAATGTGGTTTCTGAATCAAACGCAAAGAATGTCTCATAGAGACAGAAACACCAATGAGCAAGTCCTACAAGAAACAAATGAAAACCGTAACCTGATTAAAGAAATGAAACGTGAACAGTCAACATTTGTAGACATGTTATGAGAAGAAATAAATTGGAGAACTTGGTGACAACTGGCCAGATTGATGGGAAAAGAACAAGGGAAGACAGAGGAGTAAATATCTGGATGGCTTGTCTGCGTGGCATGATCGAGGCAAGAACACTGAGCTGATCCACGACTCTGCGACCGGCAGAGTTGATCCCGCGACCAGCGACTGAATAAGTAAAGAAACGATAAAAGTAGTGCTATTTCAATTGCGCTTGCGCTCCCACCTATGCTACACTCTTCATGTAGTCTTCACAAAGTCGGACTAGAGTCAAGCTCAACAGGGTCTTCTTTCCCCGCTGATTCTACCAAGCCCATTCCCTTACCTGTGGTTTCGCTAGATAGTAGATAGGGACAATGGGAATCTCGTTAATCCATTCATGCGAGTCACTAATTAGATGACGAGGCATTTGGCTAACATGGCTCGAGACACAGACTTTCTCTAGGGCATGTCTCCTTAGCGACTCAATGAGCATGCTCAAGAGGATAGAGGATGGGTGGATCCGAAGAGAGTGGTTGCTGTCTCTGGAGCGGTCTCAGCTGGCAAAGATTAGTTTCATCTTCGTGCCAGGGCATGCGTGAGTACAAGGAATTGAGCGGGCTGACAAACTCGCAGGTAAGGCTACTGTGGAGGGCGGACGCGCCATGGACCAGGCTGATATTCTGAATGCTCTACGAGAAGTAAAACTTTTGTGAGAACCAAGTGATGACTGTGAATGTACAACCATGGTCATACTGCGAGAACAGCAAATTAAAAGAGGGGTGGCCAAACAAGAACACTACGCAGGAAGCCAAAGAAGATTGGTAAACCGACACAGAACTGGTGTCGTTAGCAGCTACACGCTGCGGGATTTGCAAAGGAGGGGATCCAAGCACTTATGGACTGAATGGTTCGATGTGCAATGAGGATAATCTGTCGACTAACTAACAAACTGACTGACTGACTGACTGACTAACTAACTAATCTGTACATATGTATTTACGGTGTTTGCCATAAATGAGGCGTTGGAATCTCTTGCCCCCGGGTGGATTGGGCTCGTTAGCTATTACTGCAGCCAATCTAGGAGATGGAAAACTCCGATTATAAACCCCCAAGTTTAAGGTGGACCAACGTGCCGAGGACTGAATGGCCACGGGTTAGCTGGTCGTGAACGTGGAACGTCTGGTATGCGAGCGGGGCGGCGCCATTCGTAAGGACTCCTGAGGGACATCCCATGACCCTTCACTAGCAGGCAGGCTCTACTAGGGAGACCGATTATTTCATGCAATATCCAAACTTTTCTTATGAAATCAATTAATACGGGAATTTAAAAAAAAATACGGAGCTACGTAGCACGTGCTCTGCGCTTGACACATCCTTCAGAGGCTAGCGAAATGAGAGTGAGAAGGAGAAGACGAGGAAATGGTGTGGGAAGAAGTCATAGAAATAGGAGTGCAGGCGCCAGGAGAACAAGATGAAGAGTGAAGAGACTAGGTCTCAACCATGTAAGTGTGGGATACTGGAACTGTCGTAGTGCCAGGCAGAGAGGTCTTGTATTGGAGAGGCTAATATATGATTTTGATGTCCTCATGCTCCATGAGCTAAATACAGACAAATACCATTGCCCTGGGTACGCCAGTTATATAATCCCTACTGGGTAGAAGAGACATTGGCAAGGTCTGCTGATGAAGGAAGGAGTGAAGCATGTGGTACTTGACTTGAGCCAGTGTAATCACAGTGCAAGAGAGGTCCAGGGTATACAAATGGAGATTGATAGTTTAAGTTGGAACATCATAAATGTATATGCCACAGTGGACTGTTTTGGCAGAAAGGAACACTGGGACTGGCTTAAGGACCTGGAGGAATTACCAGGAGATAGGCTACTCATATGTGGAGACTTCAATGCAAGGAACAGAGATTGGGACAGTAGTGGAGAAAACCGACAGGGAATTGCCCTTGCAGATGCCATGGTGGACTCCGATGTGGTCTGCATAAATGATGGTAGGCCGACTAGAATGGCAATGAGGCCTGGCGATGCGGACACAGCTATTGACTTGGCACTTGTCTCCCAGTCTTCAGTCCTTGATGTAAAGTGGACTGTTTTGAATGACCATGGGAGTGATCACATGCCATGCGCCGTCCTGATCTCTAAATCCATGAAAGTTAAGGCTGAGAGAGCTCGCAAGACCTTCCGGTATGAGTGGACCTTCTTGGACGCCTCAGACAGGACTGTTAAAACCCCTTTTTTGCATCCCCCATGGTGGACCCCAGAAGTATACCTCGCTTGGAAAGCAACGAGAGCTGCAGTGAAGCATCTAAAGAATGTGCGACAGACATCTCGAAGCTCACGAGAGGAAGTGGACACAGTAGAAAATGTCAAGAAAGACAAGGTGGAGGTTGTCAAGCGCTGTGCTGCAGAGGCCAAAAAAGCCAAATTGGGAACGTTTCATGAAGGAGATTGGAGGTGATAAAACACTGCGAAAATTCTGGAAACTGCACAGACAAATACAAAGAAAAGAGCGGCCTATGACAGTGGGAACAATTTATAGAGATGATGGTGTGCGCGTGACAACAGACAAAGAGGAAGGGGAGGCGTTTCTCCAGAGATTTTTAGAGCAGACCAATCATGATGATGTGGACACCAGGGACGCAGTTATGGAGGAGTTATCTGGCACCATAAAGAATATTCATTATGAAGAAGATGTTAAACATATTTTGAAAAAGGCAAACGACTCTGCACCAGGGCCTGATGAGGTCAGGTATGGCCACATGAAGGCTTTGAGCGATGTAGACCTGAAGGAGATGACCGACTGCTTTTACCAGATCATTAGGACACCATCAGTACCGCAGGACTGAATACACAGCTATCTCATCCCTCTTCCAAAACCGTTCAAGGATCATTCAAAGCTCAGCGGCTTTTGGATCATCACCATTCAAAATATATTTGGGAAGGTTTTAGAGAAGATAGTCGCTGTCAAGCTGCAAGAGTTTTTGGAAAGGGGGAAGCTTCTTCCAAAAGGTTTGGGGAGCTACAGGTCAGGAAAAGATACCTGGTCAAATGCAGCCACTTTTGTCTTTGACGTTTATGAGGGGTTCCAGAGTAGACAGGAAACGATGGCGGCAGCGCTTGATCTGGAGGATGCATACAATAGAGTTCGATATGATATTTTGATGACCGCACTTATGGAGAAGGGGGTCAATCCCTGGTTGGTGAACTGGATAGCGGCCGTCCTGCATTTTCGTCGGGTTGTTCTCCGTCTGGGTGCAAGGACCTCAGGGCCACATATTTTAACCCCGGGACTGCCACAGGGATCCGCAATCTCACCGGGCTCTTTAATGTGTATACGAGGGAGATTGCAAATCTAGAAGCACCAGGGGTTGGAAGGATACTAACATTTGCAGATGATATTCTTGCATATAGGCAGGGGAGAGATAGGGAGCAAACAGCCCAGGAGCTACAGGCGACAGTAGACAAAGTGATTGACTGTTACACTGAAATTAGTGCTGGCAGCATCAACCCGGAAAAGGCAGCTATTTTGTGGTGCTCTCTGGACAACAGGATTGTGAGAACTGATGTCCCAAGCCTCACAATTGATGGTAGAAGCGTCAACAGATAGAACAAACTGAAGTATCTGATAATCACATTTGACAGGAGCCTTCCTTCAAGGACCATGTGGAGACGGTTGTGACACGATCACAAAAGGGACTCAATACACTTAAAACTATGGCTGCAATGGACACAGAGCAGAGAATGCTCTTCACACTATACCAGCACTTGATCCTCTCAGTGATTGATTATGGACTAGGTCTGCTCACTGTCTCAAAGAGTCAGCTGGTGAAGTTAGAGCGCATACAGAACGAAGCTATGCGGGCCATTCTGGGATGCACTAGAGACACCCCAGTAGTGTGTATGCGTTACATCCTTGGTCTGCCGACTGTTGCTGGTAGGCTCAAGCTGATACAGGCAAAGGCATACCTCAGAGTAGTTGCAGACACAGATCACCCGTTGCATGAGGCGCTGGACGCAGTTAAGGGTCAGCGACTGATAAGAGGGAAATTATGGATGGCTCAGGCTGAGGATACGATCAGACAGGTGTGGACCTTGGAGAACATTATGCGAGGAGAGGAGTGGGCCAGAGTGCCAGCGGAGCAGTCAGATGTATGCAGAGTTATAATTACATTGAGCCGGGAGTGCAGGGAGTGGCCAGCAGGGGCCACGGAAGTGGAAATCCAGCAACTAATTCAGGACAATGCTCACCCGGGTGATATGATTATCTACACAGATGGTTCGGTGTTGAGAGGCAGGAGAAGTGCCTGGGGGTTCTTAGCAAAAGCTAATGGTCGACGTTTGGTGCAGGAGAGCCTGGCATATGATGCCACAACATCTAGCTTAAGAATGGAGGTGGAGGCGGTCAGTGCAGCTTTCCGCTGCATGGAGAATACGATACACACACATCGTGATTGTAACTGACTCAGAAAGCATGCTGAGTACGGTGAGGACAGGCAAGCTTCGTGCAGAGTGGCTTGCTTCGCTTCGGAAGTCACGGGTAGCAATCATCGTCTGGATCTTTTCTTCGTGGAGTTTTGATGCATGATACGTCAGACGTGGTTGCGGCCTTGTGGGAGCACGTGCACACCTCGGAGGAGCAAATGGACCACTATGGTCTGGCAAGAAATCGACAGCGAGGTGTGTCGAGGGGATCTGGCCGACGATCGACGCTCAGAGGAAAGGCGAGACGGACATATAATCAGATTGCTACTGGCACTATTAGCGTTGGAACTCTTCGCTGGCTGCTGAGGATAGGGACGGAGTGCTTATGGGAATGCCCCGAATGCTGTGATGTCGTTCCTAAATCAATCAATCAATCAATCTAACTAATCTGGTGATCATGTAAGATGGTGAAACATGGTCGCCCACGCTTATCGGCATAGCGCGTGATGATGATGGTGATGTCGTTAGAATGATCGATTTGTTGTTATCGTGATATTGAATGATAACGTCATTTGAATTATTTATCAATAAATCAATCATCTGACGAGCCTAATCGTGACAAGCCAATGCGTACTTTATTCCCGAACAAAAACTGAATCGAAACTAACAACTTCATTAAATATTACGACAACAAATCAATCACTGTAGCCACATCTTCGTTAAATGTTACGACGACAAGATATCAACGGAACGGTCACCCGTGGGAATATTATTATTATGCAAGTTAGAATGATTGATTGGGAGGAGGTGAGCTGCCCTGTCTGGCAACTTCATTGTTGAATTATCTGTAAAGGTCTAACTACCCCATTCTTGCTTCTGTCATTGCCAAGTAGACATCTACACATCATGAGGCGTAAATGTATGAATGAATGCTTTAAACCAGACCCGCAAGGAATAAAAAACATACCGATGGAAAGTGAGGAATCTAAATCAACTAGCAATGGCCCTGGTTATACAGGGTGCATAAAGTATTCAGTGACAGAATACAATCTAAAGTGAGTCTAGGTAGCTCATGATATGCCTGTTGTGACATGTATTATTCTGTATGTGCTCCACAGAGTCATGGCAGGACATTTTCTGCTGTGTTGAGGAGAAGGATCTTCAGAAACACTACAAAAGCTGTCAACAGAATCCAGGTCACAAGATGTTCTTTTCTGCTGACAAGTTGTGTCTGGAGAAGCTTAGGATTCGCTGCCGGAGCAAAGAGATACTGGACTTGATCCAAATGGTGTTCGCACTCACTGTCCGAGTGTCAGTCAAGTATGTCAGTGAGGAGAGACCGGAGACTGTCCCAGGTACTAACATCCCTTACCCGTGGTCCAGGAACAAGGGCAGTAAGTTGATGCGGGTAGGAAATGGTTGGATTACCGATGTGGTTATATATGACAATTCATCACATGAAACTTGTGATTGTAAAGACTGTCCGACGTCTCCTTCGCTAAAAACACAGTGTGCTCACATCCAGGTACGTACACCTCGCCATCTTGTTTACGATAAACTGGAAGGAGAGCAAACAACATGCCATTTGTTCTTTGATTCAGGAGAAACACTTGTTGACTGTCCAGACGTTGTAGCACTTACAAACATGTGCGGTATCGACATAAAACCCATGGGCTTATTGGAAGACTTAACGTTGATGACTTATGTCAGTCACGACCTGGAGCTTGCAGGCAAACTTAAACTTTGGACCGACATAATTCGCCACGGATATTTTGGTGTGGAAATATATACAGACACAGACAATGACACAAACCAGGACACAGGCAAGGACACAGGTAAAGACACAGGCAAGGACACAGTTAAGGACACAGGCAAGGACACAGTTAAGGACACCGGCAAGGACACAGGCAAGGACACAGGCAAGGACACAGGCAAGGACACAGGCAAGGACACCGGCAAGGACACAGGCAAGGACACAGGCAAGGACACCGGCAAGGACACAGACAAGGACACCGGCAAGGACACAGGCAAGGACACAGACAAGGACACCGGCAAGGACACAGGCAAGGACACAGACAAGGACTCCGGCAAGGACACAGGCAAGGACACAGGCAAGGACACAGGCAAGGACACAGACAAGGACACAGGCAAGGACACAGGCAAGGACACAGGCAAGGACAGAGAAGATATTAACACTAAGAATCTTTTAAAAGAAGGCATTCTGGGGATTATGGTCTCGCACCCACACGGATGTGCCAAACAGATATGTATAGATTACAAGGTTGAAGTAAAACCCACACGCGAGGAAGACAATCAGTCCCATCAGAGGTGGAAACCATGTGCAGGCTTTAGTGGGACCTCTATACTGACAGTGGGGTGTGAGCATGTCTTTCCCTTCTATTAAAATACAACTGGTCCTGTATACTAGTCCTGTATACAATTGATGTGTCCTGTGCTGATCTACTAATTATAGCTTGCCATAGCCCTTCAAGAAACAAATGAAGATCGTAAACTGATTAGAGACATTAGACGTAGACAGTCACAATTTTTTGGGCATGTTGTAAGAAGAAATGATTTGGAGAACTTGGTGACAACTGGTAAGATCGAGGGGAACAGACCAAGGGGAAGACCTAGAAGCAAGTACCTGGATGGCTTGGCCTTGTGGTATGGTCGAGACAGAAACACGGAGCTGATCCACGACTCTGGTGATCGAGTGAGATGGCAGAACATGACCGCCCACGCTTACCGGCATGGCACATGATGGATGGATGGATATCCTATATTTGTATGTAAATGTAATGGATCTATTACAATACAACTTGTCCTGTTTTACCGTTGAGATGACCTGTGCTTATCCACTAATTGTAGCTTGCCATAGTCTATATTTGTATGTAATTGTAATGGATCTATTACAATAGAACTTGTCCAGTATACAGTAGGTTAGCAAGAATACTAACGGGATCGTCATATATTGGAAAACCGTCTCATCTTAAAGTCGCTTAAAAGTCGACAGGGTCGACTTCATTGCACCGGGTTTTTATCCCAAATGGCTCGGTCTCTTTCCGCAGCACGGAAAGTGTCGCACAAAGCACGAACTCCGTAGCTCTAACGACGACCCACAGGAGTCTCCGAAAATTTTCACTCAGTGAACCGAAGGACCCGGCCCGGAATCGAACCCACAACCTTCGGAGCCTGAGTCAAACGGCTTGACCACTTCGCCACGGATACTCCCAAACTCCCAAAAAATTGGAAAACCGTCTCATCTTCCAGTTGGGTACATTTTCCCCTACCGGCCTCATTGTTCAACAAAGTTTAATTTAACTTCCACACCCCACACCCTCCCACCCCTCCCCCCGTTGTATTGTCCACCATAAAGGTAGTTACACGTCCTTTGCAGGACGTCGCAGTCTACCCCAGCATTATTTTTGCTGTTTGGGATTTCTTGGCAGGTTTGCGTTCGGTGGTTTGCAATAGTTTTCCGTGCCACCGCCACTCATGCCCCTCTGTGAGGACTAATGCAATGATACCTTCCGCAACTTTTTGAGCGCAGACCGATAAATTGCCTATTGCGAAATGCGTCTGTGACATCTTCGCATATCCTAATTTTTAATTTTTGCCCACATGGGCCCCTCTGCACCTCACCCCTTCCCGCCGAGTTGTTTAGCCAATACCTGAGTTTCTGACGGTATTGAACTTTGACCTGTTCACCAAACATCTGGTCCATACAATCCACTGATAGCCGTCGAACGCGTGTCAGTTGTCATAAAGTTTCAATGACACAGGTAAGGACACAGGCAAGGACACAGGCAAGGACATAGACAAAGACACAGGCAAATACACAGACAAGGACACAGGCAAAAACACAAAGGACACAGGCAAATACACAGACAAGAACACAAGCAAGGACACAGGTAAGGACAAACACAAAAGACACAGGCAAAGACACAGACAAGGACACAGGCAAGGACACAGGTAAGGACACAGACAAGGACAAAGACAAGGATCCAGGCAAGGACACAGAAGATATTATTACTATGAATGTTTTAAAAGAAGGCATTCTGGGGATTATGGTTTCGCACCCACACGGATGTGCCAAACAGATATGTATAGATTACAAGGTTGAAGAAGACCCACACGTGAGGAAGACAATCAGTCCCATCAGAGGTGGAAACCATGTGCAGGCTTTAGTGGGACCTCTATACTGACAGTGGGTTGTGAGCATGTCTTTCCCTTCTATTAAAATACAACTGGTCCTGTATACTAGTCCTGTATACAATTGATGTTTCCTGTGCTTATCCACTAATTGTAGCTTGCCATAGTCTATATTTGTATGTAAATGTAATGGATCTACTAAAATACAACTGATCCTGTTTAAGTTGAGGTGACATGTACTGATCCCCTAATTGTAGCTTACCATAGTTTATTTGTTAACGTCGAGGTCAATTACCCCTTTTCAAGCCCCGATGCGTATTTGTACAAGGTGCTAGCCTCATGTTGTAGACCAGGGGTGGGCAAACTAGGGTACGCGGGACCCATGCGGTCCGGCAACTGATATTATGTGGCCCTCGAGGGCATTTAGAAATGCAAATTTTCTCAAGATTTCAAGAATATTGTCAACAATTGCAAGCAATTATATACATCTCATTAAAAATCAACATTTGTAGTGACCATGTAGTCGGTTTGTGTCTGAATTAAAGCCATTGATAGATAATAATAATAAAAAAAAACAATATTACAATACAAAATTGTAAAATCTTGTTAAGAAATTAGTCAAAGTTGTTGTCCATATTGTAAATATAATGTATAAGTGTATAAGTAAAATAAATTTGCAATAATTAGTTATTTATACTGTTTAATAACCTGTGAATAATTCATAATTACTTATTGTGATAGGATGCCGTGGTGGAAAATTTTGAATATCTTGGGTCATTGATTACCAAAAACGGTGACACAATGAAAGAAATTAAACGACGACTATCAATTGCTCTTCAGAGACTAAAACAACTGAATAAATTATGGAATGGGACAGACAGAACTACAAAAGTTAGATTTTTAAGAGCATGCATCTTTCCCATTGCAACATACGCCTGTGAGACATGGACACTTACTAAACAAGCTGAGCAGCGCATAAATGCCTTTGAATATAAATGTTATAGATATGTTCTAAGAATATCTTGGGTAAAGAAAAGAACAAATGCATCAATACTTCAAGTGCTGAATATTGAAGAAGGTTGGCGACTAAAAACGATAAAACAAAGAAAATTGAAATATTTTGATCACTTGAAACGTCACGAAAGTTTGGAGAGAACAATAATGGAGGGGTATATGCCTGGGAAGAGAGGGAGAGGAATGCCAAAGAGAAGATGGGTGCAGGATGTGGCGGATGATCTCCAGATGGGTGTATCAGACACGGGACATCTTGCTGATGATCGAGAGATTTTCCGGAAGGTTGTTATGGGAGCGAGGTTCTGCAAAGGACATGCTACTGAATGAATGAATAAATAAATGAATGAATGAATGAATGAATGATTGAAGGAATGATAGGATGCTGTAAACAAAGTGGACATAATATAAATGCGCTCCTCCCCAATAGCTTTACATTTGTCAGTGTGGCCATACGCACACAGTTTGCCCAACCCTGTTGTAGACCACTTGGCACTCACTGGGTGAAGTCATCAATGTCGTACCGGACGCCTTTATTCACAGAGAATGTTCCCCATGTAAATATTTGTCAATTAATAGACCTAATGTTTTATGTTCATTTACATTAACTATAGGTAACGTGTCCATGCGGAGTTCGAGCGGTGATCCAGTTATGGCTAGTGTCTGTAGCTTTAGTCTAGTTGTTATTAGCATGGATGTGGTTTTGTCGATGTTAATTTGCAGTCGGTTTTCATTTCGCCATCTAGTAATATTAGCATATTCGTTTTGTAAAGAGATAGTAAGTAGTATTTTGTAGTATTGTGATATAAAAGAAGATCGTTAAAATAAACTGCAAAAAGCAGCGGGCCTAGTATTGAGCCCTGAGGCACACCGATATTCAGTTGTGTGGATTTTGATAAAAAGTTGTTAAGGATACGACCTGTTGTCAGTCAGATAAACATGTCGTCATTAGATTCACTATATTGGCGATGGTCTTCATTTGTTTTAATTTACTAATTAAAATATCGTGATCTACCATATCAAAAACTTTCTAAAACTCTCAAGCACTGCTTTACAAATGTTGCCATTGATGATGTTAAAGTGCCAGATGTCGATCATTTTTGTTACAGAACTATGGCAAGAATATTTACGTCGAAACCCCGATTGACTGTCAATTATTAGTTCGCTGCTAATTATGTAATGTAATGTTATTTTATATATGTGTTTTTCTAATGGCTTTGACAGTGATGATGGTAAGGAAATGGGTTTATAATTACCCAAGACGTTATTATCAGTTGAGAAATAAATGGGGGAGAACCGTTGAGGCCACTAAGACGATTAAACAGATAAACACACATAGTATTATTTGGCGCTCACAGAGGCAGAAGAAGGAAATAGAGATTAGAAGACGCACTAGACAACATAAAATTTGAAAGCTATAATAGTTACCAGCCGGGATCGAACCTGTCGCCTCCAAATGACGACGGCGCCTCGCTGCAGGAACAAGTGTACTTCGACGCACGACCAACTAGACACTCCTGGAAAAGTGTCTTCATTGGTCGTGTCTATCAGTATCAGTTGAGACACTTTTATGTAGAGGATAAACTTTAGCAAGTTTAAATGCAGATGGAAAGTAATTTTTTGACCGGATTGTTTTTGTATGAACGTTGAAGACTCACTAATGATTCCCGCAGCACAGCGAAGAATTATATTACTGACACCATCTAGGCGGTGAATTAGTTTCTTTGAGATTTGAGAGATATTTATATACTACTTCTGCAAACAACATCAACGGAACCACAGAAGGAATGTTTTAGTGCATTTATCCTCACATAAAGTTGACAGTGAGCTTAAATTGCTCGATGAGTCTGGTATTGTGCTCTTTAAATTCTCTATTTATGGTTGAAATAAACTGCTGAAAACCGCTCATGTTATGGAATTTGGTATTGCAAAAAGAAGACTTGGGAGGGATGAGAGAGAGAGAGAGAGAGAGAGAGAGAGAGAGAGAGAGAGAGAGAGAGTGAGGCAGAGAGAGAGAGAGAGAGAGAGAGAGAGTGGGGCAGAGAGGGGGAGAAAGAGGAGAGAGAGACGGGGAGCGAGAGAACGAACGGTCTTTATTTTCATAGCGTAACAAATTGGGCACGCAGGCCCGTCTTACATTCGGCCCTTCCATCACTCATCTTCCGTTCATCAATAGTGCATAATACATTCACATAGGAAAAAAAAACATTGCCAAAAGAATGTTGTAAACATAAACAATGCATATTACCATGCTATCACACATCCCCTACACATCCCCCATCCACACATACCCCAACACACACACATACATCCCCCACTCATCTACACACCTCCACCTACACTCCTATCCCCTACCCACACCACACACCCCTACCCATACACACAACCCCCAGACACATCCCCATGCCACCTACACACACCCCACACACCCACCCACACATCCGCACACACATTCCCACCCACACCCACAAATCCCACTACCCACTAACATCCACCCAAAAAAAACATACCCTCAGCCAAAGGTCCCCACACAAAACACATCTCCCACACATCTCCCCATCCACCCATATCTCCCCACCCAGATACCCATCTCCCACACATCTCCCCACCCACCCATATCTCCCCACCCACATACTCATACCCTACCCCCACACACACACATCCCCAAAGGGAAAAAAATTGTTAAAATGAAAACAATATGTTATACATTAAGTAACGAAGAAATGGTTATGCAATTCAATAAAGAATATAATTCCTGGAATTGACATAACCATCATGAAATACGCAGTGCATATAGTACATGTTAAAATCAAGTGGCAGTAAACATAATGTGAAAGATGAGGATACAGAAGAAATATGGAATAGCATATATCTCTTTATTTTTCTTTCACGCATACTACACTATCTCTCTCATTGTCTCACACTCTTTCTCATTGTTTCACTCTCTCTCACATTCACACTCACTCGCTCTCACTCTCTTACTCTCTCTTACTCTCTCTCACTCACACACAGAGTCTCTCTCTCGCTCTCTTTGTCTCATACTTACTCTCTCACTCACTGACTCTCTTACATCCTCTCTTACTCACTCACTTTCACACTCTCAAACACACAGAAACACATAGCGAAAAATTATACCACTAGGTGACTTTTATGGAGGCATATAGTCGGTATGGAGTAAGTATTGAAAGCGTTTTTGGTTGAATCTGTAGGGACTCATTGGAGTTTTCAGATCTGTTGGAAGGTCATTCCATAAGTGGGCACCAGAATAGGCAAAGCAATTTTTCTATAAGTCCAATCTAGGTTTTGGTACACATAAAAAATTTAAGCGCTTGCTGTTCATTGCATGAGATTGAGTAAACGATTGAAGATACTCTGGGGTATTTTTAGATATTACTTTATTCACTAGTTTGCCTTTGTTAAAAAGGAAACGCTTTCGACGTGGTAGAAGCCTTAGATGACTATATAAATTATCACTTTTAGCGTGTTTGGTGCCAGAGACTAGACGTACAGCCCGCTTTTGAAGAGAACACAGTCGTTTTGTATTGGATGTGTTCACAACTAGGTCACTCCCCAACCATCCATGGTATGTCCTAATAACTAGGTCACTCCCCGACCATCCCTGGTATGTCCTCACAACTAGGCCACCCCCGACCATCCCTGGCATGTCCTCACATCTAGGTCACTCTCCGACCATCCCTAGTATGACTTCAAACTAGGTCACTCTCCGACCATACCTGGTATGTCCTCATAACTAGGTCACTCCCGATCATCCCTGGTATTTATTCACAACTAGGTCACTCTCCGACCATCCCTTGTTTGTCTTCACAACTAGGTCACTCCCCAACCATCCCTTGTTTCTCTTCACAACTAGGTCACTCCGCTACCAGCCCTGGTACGTCTTCACAACTAGGTCACTCCTCAACCATCCCTGGTATGTCTTCATAACTAGGTCACTCCTCAACCAGCCCTGGTACGTCTTCACAACTAGGTCACTCCTCAACCATCCCTGGTATGTCTTCACAACTAGGTCACTCTCCGACCATCCCTAGTATGTCTTCACAACTAGGTCACTCCCCTACCATCCCTTGTTTGTCTTCACAACTAGGTCACTTCCGCTACCAGCCCTGGTACGTCTTCACAACTAGTCACTCCTCAACCATCCCTAGGTATGTCTTCACAACTAGGTCACTCCTCACCATCCCTGGTATGTCTTCACAACTAGGTCACTCTCCGACCATCCCTAGTATGTCTTCACAACTAGGTCACTACTCCTACATCCCTAGGTATGTCTTCACAACTAGTCACTCCCCTTCACATCCCTGGTATGTCTTCACAACTAGGTCACACTCCGACCATCCCTAGTATGTCTTCACAACTAGGTCACTCCCCTACCATCCCTGGTATGTCTTCACAACTAGGTAACTCCTCTACCATCCCTAGTATGTCTTCACAACTAGGTCACTCCTCTACCATCCCTGGTATGTCTTCACAACTAGGTCACTCTCCGATCATCACTGGTATATCTTCACAACTAGGTCACTCCCCAACCATCCCTGGTATGTCCTCACAACTAGGTCACTCTCCGACCATCCCTGGATATGTCTTCAAACTAGGTCACTCTCCGACCATCCCTGGTATGTCTTCACATCTTGGTCATTCTCCGACCATCCCTGGTATGTCTTCACAACTAGGTCACTCCCCGACCATCCCTAGTATGTCTTCACAACTAGGTCACTCTCCGACCATCACTAGTATATCTTCACAACTAGGTCACTCCCCTATAATCACTGGTATATCTTCACCAACTAGGTCACTCTCCGACCATCCCTAGTCTTTCC
>JACEFZ010025930.1:0-13710 GCA_014155875.1 Cepaea nemoralis
CCTCCCCTGTGGGGAAGATAAGTTGCACGCCTGCTGCCTTTCTTGAATGTGGTAGCCGTTTCTCATTCTCCCTCTCCGGAATGGAACCATGATTCCCCGTTACCCGATACAGACATGGTAGGCATGTCACGTACCCTCGAGATGTGATAGGGCAGACATTTGAAAGATGCGTCGCCGGCACATAAGGCCATGCGATCAGCACAAAGTTATCCAGAGTCACCAGTGGGAACGCCGCGCTCCGCGAAGAGCAACGGCGATCAGTTTTGAACTAACAAAAGCGCTCTTTCCGCGAGACTCAGAGGTCGGTAAGCTTAGTTAGCTATAGAATTATCACAGTTATCTAAGAAGAATCGTTTCATCTACGGTACCTCGACTGATTTAATGAGCCACTCGCGGTTTCACCGTGAGACAGTGTGAACGTAGACATGCATGGCTTAATCTTTGAGACAAGCATATGACTACTGGCAGGATCAACCAGATATCTATCGGACAGACGGACTATTCACACACACCAGGCCAAGAGTAGCAATCGCTCAGTGCGCTCCCTTGGCACCCGGTGATACATGAAAAACCACTGGATGCCAACCGACGAGCTTTCAAGCTACGCCAGGCAGGACTGACCGAAAAGCTATGCCAGCTTACTGACTGCAGGCCCACGACTCATCGAGAGAGAGAGAGAGAGAGAGAGAGAGAGAGAGAGAGAGAGAGAGAGAGAGAGAGAGAGAGAGAGAGAGAGAGAGAGAGATAGTGAGAGAGAGAGAGAGTGAAAGAGAGAGAGAGAGAGAGAGAGAGAGAGAGAGAGGAGAGAGAGAGAGAGAGAGAGGGAGAGAGAGCGCTTAACGAGACCTTGTCGAAAGACGAAACAAAAATTGCTCCTTCGCCCGATCAAACCGCGATTCCGGCTTCGCGCTGTAGTCACATTTTCGAAACGCCTGCCTAACTTACGACGGCTGGGAAGTTCCCGATTGGGTGCACCTCACACATCCATCCGAGACAACGAGTGCTAGACGCGGGACTCAACCGAAGCAGACCAGCCCTCACATATTGTATACAGGGTTTGTCTTATGGCACCTTGCAAATAATATTGTATAGAGTTTGTCATATGGCATTTTGGAAGTACTATTGTATAAAGTATGTTTTAAGGCACCATGCTTGTAATATTGATTACAGAATTTGCCGTATGGCAACGTGCAAACAATATTATATACAGAGTTTGTCTTATGGCCATTTGCAAGTAATATTATATACAGTTTGTCTGAAAGCACTTTGCAAGCAATATTGTATGCAGAGTTTGTCTTATGGAACCTTGCAAATAATATTGTATACATAAGTTGTCGTGTGGCACCTTTCAAGTAATATTGTATACAGAGTTTGTCTTATGGCACCTTGCAAGTAATATTATATACAGAGTTTGTCTTGTGGTACCGTGGAAGTAATATTATAAACAGTTTGTCTTAAAGCACTTTGTTAGTAATATTGCATACAGAGTTATTGTCTTGTCTCACCTTGCAAGTAATATTATATGCAGAGCTGGTCTTATGGAACCTTGGGAGTCTTCACGCTGATAAAATGTGTCCATCGATCCGATCCAAGGTGTGATGTGGTAGACGGATCAGGAGAAGTTATGACCGTGCAAGCATGAGAACTGGCTAGCGCGAGGGATAATTCAGACTGAATCGAGAAATTAAGTGTGAACTGAAACGGCTGATCTACTGAAAACCACTTGCCCTAACACCTATGGAAAAAAAGCATAGCGAGGAGAGAGAAGGGCGGAAAATAGATAAGAAACGGTATATAGGCTAGAGCAGGGTTGGGCAAACTACGGCCCGCTGGCCGCATGCGGCCCGCCAAGTGATTTTATGCGGCCCGCGAGGGCATTTAGAAAAAAAAAATTTTAATTCGTTTTTAAGTTAATTTGTTGAATTTTACAGAATTTCATTTACCGTTATGATGAGTGTCAATAACAAACGTAAGATTGGAGATGAATACCGTGTTATTAATAATGAATGGACAACTAAGTACTGTTTTATAACAATTGGTAGCAAATCAGTTTGCTTGTTATGTCGTGAGTCAGTGGCTGACTTCAAGGAGTACAATTTAAAAAGACATTATCAAACAAAACATTCCGATTTCGGATACAATTTAACGACCGAAGAGAAGGAAAGGAAAAGCCTTGAGTTTGTGAAAAATTTGGAGAAACAGCAAACTGTTTTCACTAAACAATCTTCAATTCAAGATGCTGCAACTGAAGCTAGTCTTGTGCTGTCACACGGAATTGTAAAACAGAACAAGCCATTTTCTTATGGCGAGTTCATCAAGGAATGTATGCTAGATGCAGCAAACATTATGTGTCCGGAACACACACACACAAACAGATTTGACAACATTACTTTATCAAGGAGAACTGTGGTCAGACATGTTGACAAGATCAGTGAAAATTTGATGCATAAACTTCAAGATGCAAGTAAACAATTTTTGTGGTACTCTCTTGCATTGGATGAGAGTACCGATATACATGATACTGCCCAATTATTGATATTTATACGTGGAATAAACACTTCTTTCAAACTCACTGAAGAGTTACTGAGTGTTGAGTCACTCAAAGACACAACCACAGGCCATGATATATTCAATGCTGTTACTAACTGTATTAAAAGAACTGGGTTGGTTTGGAACAAGATGGCAAGTGTTACAACTGACGGAGCTCGTGCTTTGACTGGAAAAAATGTAGGTCTGGTAAAGTTGATAAGTGATAAGATTAAAGCAGAATATCCAGACCACACATTATTACACTTCACTATATGATTCATCAAGAAAGTATGTGTAAAACTGTTTCGAATATCAAGCATGTTATTGACCCAGTTGTAAGTGTCATCAACCTCATCAGATCAAGCACTTAATCACAGATAGTTCAAGTCATTACTTGACGATTTGGAAACTGAACCTTCCGATGTCCTGAACCACACCAATGTTCGATGGCTGAGTCTCGGCAAAATGTTGAGGCAAGTGTGGGAACTCAGAGAAGAAGTAGTGATGTTCCTAGAGATGAAGGGCATTGCATGTGACTTTAATACTAACATTGTCAATAAAGAGTTGCAGTTAGACTTTATGTTTGCCATTAAAATTATGGAAAAGTTAAATGAACTGAATGTCAAACTTCAGGGCAATGGTGTGTTTGCACATGAATTGTATGTATATGTAAAATCATTTCATGCAAAACTCTCACTGTTCTCCAGACAAGCAAGTGAAAAAAAGAATGACTGAAAACTAAAAAGCCCAATTAGATGCATTGATTGAAGAATTTGGATGGAGATTCCAAGATTTCAAGAAATTAGAGCCATAGTTCAATATTCTCAGTTCACCTTTTAGTGCAGAAGCTGATACAGCCAAAGAGGACATACAGTTGGAGCTGCTTGACTTACAAGCAGATCATGACCTGAAAGAGAAATTCAAGACAGATGGTTTGCTGGATTTCTATGGATCTTTATCACAAGAATCATTTCCCAACTTGAAAAACTTTGCAGCTAAACTTGTATCATTATTTGAATCAACATACATTTGCGAACAAGCATTCTCTTGCTTGAAGATCAACAAATCTAAGAATAGGTCTTTATTGTCGGACTGCAACTTGCATGCTGTCATGCGAATTTTAACAAGTAAACTTGCTCCAGATTTCAAGAATATTGCAAAAATTGCAAGCAGTTACATACGTCTCATTAGAAATCAACAATTCTAGTGACAATGTAGTCGCTGTGTGTCTAAATTAAAGCCATTGATAGATAATAAAGAATATTTGTTATAATAACAAGTTGTAAAATCGTGTTAACAAATTATTAAAAGTTTTTTGTCCGTATTGTCAAATATGTATAAGTGTATAAGTAAAATAAAATTGCAATAATTAGTTATTTATACTGCTTAATAACCTATAAACAATTAATAATTAGTTATTGGGATAGGTTGCTGTAAACAAAATGGATGTATATATACATATATATATATATGCGGCCCGCCAATAGCTTTACATTTGTCAATGCGGCCCTCCGCACGAAAAGTTTGCCCACCCCTGGGCTAGAGGATTCTAATGGTCAAATATTATGTGCCCATTCCAGGATCAGGTATGAAGGAAATTATGTCTAAATTTCATAAGTCTGATTCTTATGCTGTTGGAAGTTTTCACGAATATTACTTTCCAGCACCCTAACGGCAGCCTGTAAATTCAAGACCTTCAATTGTTGGCCTGTTGTAGGCTATTTCAGTAAGAACTAGTATTCCCCATTTCTCTCTATATATAGCATATTGCTATAATTTTGTTACCCAGCATGTGAAGACAGGATTCGGCAGACTACGTGGAAAACATCATTGATGATTCGACGGGTAAGACGGCGTTTACCTGCGAAGCGTTGTGGAACGTGATGAGCACGGCAAGGCACATAGAACGCCCTGGTCATCCACTGCACCTGTATTCGTCTCCAGCCGAATTGACATGTCTTGCCACTGGATTCAGATAGACTCAAGCGAGTAAGTGTAGTCGACGAATTTCGCAACACTTCGGCACTTTAATCCAAGTCATCGCGCAAGCCATTCTTCATCCAGCTTCGTGGTAGGTGGACCGGTTCTAACAGAACAGCTTCACCAAGTCTTTACAAACATTTGGGTGAACAAGACCATACCACAAGATTTCAAGGACGCGTCTATAGTCCACCTTTACAAACATAAAGGAAACCGCAGATCCTATGACAACCACCTAGACATCCCCTTGCCCTCAATTGCAGGGAAGATACTCGCCAGAATTCTTCTCAATCACCTCACAGTCCATCTCGACCAAGGTCTTCTTCCTGAGAGTCAATGTCGCTTCAGAAAAGAGCGAGGAACTGTTGACATGATTTTCTCTGCAAGGCAGCTGCAAGAGAAATGTCAGGAACAGAACTGCGAAATGTTCTCCACTTTCATTGTCCTTACCAAGGCTTTTGATACAGTCAGCAGAGAAGGACTGTGGAAGATTATGGCGAAACATGGCTGTCCACAAAAATGTGTCCAAATAGTGCGGCTATTTCATGATTGCATGCAGGCAAGAGTACAGGAAAATGGTGAACTGTCTGAGCACTTCCCTGTCACCAATGGAGTGAAGCAAGGATGTGTCCTGGCACCAACACTGTTCAGCCTCATGTTTTCAGCTATGTTGACGAATGCCTTCGAAAACAACGACATTGGAATAGGCACCAACTACCGCATGGATGGAAAGTTGTTCAATCTCAGAAGGCTGAAATCTAAATCCAAAACTACCTGCGACACCACCAGAGAGCTTCTGTTTGCTGATGATTGCACTCTATATGCCAACTCAGAGGCAGACATGCAACACAACGTTTCAGCTTTCTCATATGTCTGTGCCAACTTGGGGCTCAATATCAACTTGGAGAAGACTGTAGTTATGTACCAGCCAGCTCCAGGGATTAATCACACCGTGCCGAGTATCAAAGTGAATGGTCATAGACTAAGTGTTGTGGACAAATTCACCTATCTTGGCAGCACTGTGACCCTTGCTGTCACATTTGATGACGAGGTGTATGCAGGAAACTCCAAGGCCAGCTTGGTCTTTGGCAGACTGTATAAGAATGAGTGGGATGAAATGGAATAAGCTTGCAAACAAAGCTGAAAGTCTACAAAGCAATCGTATTATCAACACTGCTATGTGCTTGTGAAACCTGGACTGTTTACCAGCGACACGCTAGGAAATTAAACCACGTTCACAGTTTGCCTTGGAAAACTATTGAAGATTAAATGGCAAGACAAGATCTCAGACACTGAAGTCCTTAAAAGAATGTCAATGTCCAGTCTCCACAATCTGCCAATGAAGAATCAGATTCGCTGCGCTCGTCACTTGACTCGCATGCCAGATCACAGGCTCCCTAAACGAATTTTTTACTGTGAGCTGCGTTGTGGTAAACGTTCCCACGGCGGCCAGAGAAAACGCCTTAAAGACACGTTGAAGATATCACTAAAAGCTTTCGGAATTAATCACGACACTTAGGAGACTGTTGTCAAAGACCGAAATTCGTGGCGCACGTCATTACGCTAGGGTGCAATCACTTGAGAAGCAAACAGAAATGCAAGTGCTGTGAAAAAATGCTGGACAGAAAAGCCACTGCAGGAGATCCGCCTCGTGAATCGCCAAACATTCTTTGTCCAGATTGTCAGTGAACATTTCGAACCAAAATAGGCATTACCAGCCATCTTAGAACTCACGTCTCCATAATTTCAACCCCACTGAAGTGAATGGTCATCATCATTCTTGATGGAAAACCAACACATTTTGATATTCTATGGGATGAGTGGCTGGTCGAGTGGCTAGAACGCCGGATTCTCCTTTGTGAGACCCTAGTTCGAATCCTCAGTAAGGTGTGGGATTATTTTCTGTCGGGGGCAAACAGAAAATCTTAACCTGCACAGTTCGAGGAGACTGCACTAGCCAGGCGCCTTAATTCCTCAAACCCAAAGACACCCTCTGCCATACACCGCAAGGTACTATATCGACTGCAAAAGACATTTTTGAATGACAGCTTACACAAGTAGGAGCATTATGATTGGACATATTTTAACTATGCTGCGATGTTTTGGATATAATGTTGACTTCAATTTGTCTTGTCAGATCTTTGTCACTTCTGTGAGAACCAGCATGGTCTCCTCTTGTTGAGTGCATTTTGGTGTACATAAGATAGTTAAATGACTATATTTCATTTAAATCTTCACCAGGGGAGTGGATAAGTAACGAAAGATCAGGCAGACCTAGATTTCGGCTATCCCGTGTTTGTTACTCCAATGAGAACTGCTTATTGTCTCAATTCGCTGTATATAATAGTATTACTAATTCATTCATTATGCTAACATTAGAATATAATTACATGCCTATTTTGAATTGTTACTATGTATACTTTTATGTTTCCATGCACAATGTTTATTATATGCTTGAGATATTAATTGTTATATGGTAACTCACCAGGATGAATGGTGTATTGGACTAAATGTTATTATGAGCAGCGCACATTGGCATATTGTCCAGTGCCTAGCGGGCTGACATGTAATATGTAACTCCATTAAAAATATTATATGTTACTCGAATGGTTGTGTTTGGAGCAGAGGTGTAGTGGTGTAGATATTACCCACACTGTGTACCTGGTATAAGGTGCACTTTGCCCATTCAGGGCGTGTCGAACGAGTGTTAATTGTAATTCACTGAAGCCTGGCACAGACACGGATCACCGGCACATAAGCCCGACGGTCAGACACTCTTGTATTAACACTATTGACCATTTGATCTGCTGAAATAACTTATGACAGAGCGGCTGCACAGAACAGGGTGTTCCATTAAGTGACGTGGACTTAGGACATTTCATTTCTCATGGCGGGACTGGTAAAAGGGAACGCCGTACATGTAACTACAGACGTGTTCGACTATTGGAAAAGTCCTCCCCGACTCGACAGTAAGAAAGAAAGATAGAGGGAAAGAGAAGAGTAACGAGAAGAGAGTAAGAGAACGAAGTAAAGCTGGAGGGGAGACACTACTAGGCATCCTCACTGTGTATGGGTGTATATGGGTGAGAGATTGTATGTATTACCAAGGAGTACCTAATCTGTTTTCAAGCTCTCACCAAGAGCACCAGGTTTTCCCGTTTAATGACTATGGTGAGAGACAAAGTGGCGTAAGGACGGAACACTGATTCCGAATACCGACCGGCTGACCTTAGCTGACCATAGTTTATCTTTGCTAACCATAGCGGACACTGGCTAAGCCTGTTGGAGCCTATAAGAGCTTAATGGGAGGCGATTTAGACATCTTCTCACCTGGATTTACGATGTCATGCACCAGCCACATCAGTTATGTATTGTAAATTTGTACGTTGATATAAACTAACATTTCCCAATATCACCACACTACTCAACATCACGTTGTGTTAAGTTTTGATCTTGATAGATATTAAAGAGTTGTAGTTGTTTTAACTCATAGTTCAATCGTTATACTTTTTTTTTCCCCAAGGGAAGCAATTGCCTTGCTTACCTTGGTGGGGGATTAATTACACACCAGGGAGGGGAAATAATGTCAGGGGGAAACCTGCCCTGCCTAGTAGCCCAGTAGAGGACATAAATCTAGGAATCTAACCTACTCTTTCCCACTCCTTGGGGATACCAAGACCAGCTAATTACACATAGTAACGAGCCATTGTCAGCAGTACTTTTGGGTATCCAGGGGCATAATTTGTATTTCAGCCATATATATTTTGTCCCGAAAAAATTTCTGACAAATTGAGGTTGCTCGCAAAAGCTAGTACCTAACTAAGCGGCAGCGACTTCTACATTTCTGAGAAATTGTGGTAGCAATCGGGAATCTTGACACCCTCTAACAACAATCACAACCATACGAACCCTCTAAAAACAATCACAACCATAGCAACCGTCTAAGAACAGTCATAACCATATCAACCCTCTAACAACCGTCATAACCATACCAACCCTCTAATAACTGTCATAACCATACAAAGCCAGTAACAACTGCCATAACCATAACCCCCTCTATTATCTGTGATGACAATAACCACTCTCTAACAACTGTCATAACCATACCAGCCTTCTATCAACTGTCATAACCCTACCAACCCTCTAACAACTGTCATAACCATAACCCCCCTCTATCATCTGTGATGACAATAACCACTCTCTAACAACTGTCATAACTATACCGACCTTCTAGCAACTGTCATAACCATACCAACCCTTTAACAATAGTCCTAAATATACAAACCCTCTAACAACAGTAATCACCACACGAACCCTTCAACAAAAATCATAAACATACCAGTCCTCTAACAACAGTCGAAACCATACCAACCCTCATAAAACAGTCATAATCATACCAACCATCTAATAACAGTCATAACTAAAACAATCCTCTAATAACAGTCATAACTATACCAACCCTCCAATAACAATCATAAATATACCAACCCTGTAACAACAGTCATAAATATACCAACCCTGTAACAACAGTCATAAATATACCAACCCTCTAACAACAGTCATAATCGTATCAGCCCTCTAACAACAGTCTCTTGTTCTAATTATGTTTCTTCTATGTTTCTTTCTATGCAAGATTGCGTTGAATACTACTGCAATTTCTGTGCGTTGTTCTATATTGTCAAATATAATGCGCATTATATTTGAAGTGTGGGGATTTTGTTTACATGTTATTGATTGCTTTTATAATTATTGGATGCTTAGCATTGACTCATGCCTCATATTTGATAACCGATGCTTTATGTTTTATATTTGGATTCCAATGTCTGTTTTTCATTTCCATGTGGGTTAATTATGGTTATTGTTATAATATTTTATTGTCTGATGGTGATCAATGTTTCATGTTTTATTTTTTATCTTCTATGTATCATGTTTTATAGTTGATCTTGAATGTTTCATGTTTTAAATTTGATCTTCAATGTTTCAAGTTTTATATTTGATTCTCAATGTTTCATGTCATATATGTGGTTTCCAATGTCTATTGTGCATTTAAAATATTAACATGTTTTAATTATGGTTGCGCTTATAATATTTGAGCGCAAAAGAAATGTAAGTTGTGTCACCCTTTTACTTACAGGGTAGCCTATTTATAAGGGGCGTTCATTTGAAATTCGTTCGTGCAGCACCGCACGTAATTGCGTACATTGAACATGATCATGTCATAGTCGTGTGATAAGTACTGACCAATGAATAAAAGACCATAACCACCCTCTGTCATCTGTTCTGTTTCTGACCGTTGAGAAAATGGCCGGGATGTTTCAAAATCCGTCCAAAGAAGCTCAAAGAGCGGTGATTCGGTTTCTTTCATTTGAAGGATGTCGATCAGTGGACATTCATCGAAGAATGCAGGCAGCATACGGTAACAAATGTGTGTCGAAGACAACAGTGACAGACTGAGCACGAATGTTCGGAAAGGACGTCAGTTCACGACAGATCTTCGACGGCCGGGCCAAGCGCATATTGTTGCAACAGAAAAAAAAGCATCGCCAAAATTGATGCTGCAGTACAGATGAACCGTTGTCGAAGCATACGTTCGCTACTGAAAGAATTCAATGTATCAATTAGGAAAATTCAAAAGATCTTTCGAAAAGATACGCAATATCGGAAGGTGTTTCAACAGTGGGTACCACGGATCTGACGACCACCAAAATGGGGAAACGCAGGGGATAGTGTTTAAAACCACTTGCTGCGTTCAGAGTGGGGGGTGATGCATTTCTTTTCCGCATAATGGCAGGCGATGAATCATGGTGTCACCACTTTGACCGAAGCAAAAGAGAAGCATGAAATGAACATGTAGATCACTAAAATTAAAAAAATTCAAGTTACGGGTTTCGCGGGTTAAGGTTATGCTGAGCGCATTCTTTGACCATAAAGGGCTTTTTTTGACCGGATTTTAAAAAACCTGGTGTCAACATAAACCCACTACTTGAAAAACACTAGACAAGCTGAAAAAAGCCCAAGTATAAACGACCCGGCATGCTTTCTCGCGATGTGATTTTGTTTCACGATAATGCTCGTAGCATGTCGCAATGATTGTGCAGGAAGCATTTGCAAAGAAGAAGTAGGAAATTCTGCAACATCCAGCCTATAGTCCTGATCTGTAACCATGTGATTTTAATCTGTTCGGACCTCTAAATAAACTCTCAAGGGGCAACGATTTCACACAGATGCAGACGTAATGAACGCAGTGAACACTTGGTTCAGTGAGCAACTACAATCCTTTTTTTTTTTTTTTGCGGACGGCATTCGCCGCCTACCTAAGCTATGGGATGCTTGCCTGAATGCCTAGGCGACTTCTTCTGACCAATCCATGGTGCATAATTCATTCAAAATGAATGCTTTGTATAATTCTACCACACCTGTTAATGTTTCTTTCATGCTTTTGTAATAAAGCCATTGGAACGGGCAATGAGCGTCCCTAATATGTTGTTGAATGTTAAATCTGGGCTTTCAGTATTCCCCTTATGTTTCTGCATTTGTCGTACTCCTAGTAGTATTACGTATCACTTGAAGTTGCATACCTATTATCCCTTGTATTTGGTATCTGTCATCAATGTTGATACATGCTGAACTTCTCATAATCGAGCCCCATCTACGTAAGATGTTTTTTTTAATCTTCTTATAATGCATGAATGATGTCTGGTTGCATGATGTCTGGTTGCATGTCTGGTTGCATGATGTCTGGATGCATGATGTCTGCTCATTGGTGCATAAGTGCATAGAGAGATTTGCTGGCTTGAAATATATGATACCATTTCACTAACGTAAATAAAGACGGTGTACCTGTTTCTCTGCCGGTCTCTCTGGCTGTGGGGTTACAACACTTTCTCTCTGTAATCCCGTTTATCACGCAGAGGCGGTTCGACCCCCGCTCGTGACTTGCGGGATACTGAGCCGGCCGCTCAGAAAGCAATGGCAAACTACTGAGCGTAATCTTGCCAAGAGATCAACATACAGCTGAAAGATGCTGGTGTTGACAGCTAAGTCCTGTAAAGGATATGCTAAAAAAAAAAAAACCTGTTTCTCTACACAGACTGGTTGAGACCAGCTAGTTGTTGTGTTACTCGTTTAGTGTAATTTACATTTATCCTCAGTTGACGTGGCGTGAGAGGGAAGGCTGGCCGAGTGGCTAAAATGCCGAGTTTTCCTTCAGGAGACCCGGGTTAGAATCCTAGGTAAGGTGTGGAGTTTGTTTTTCTGTCCGGGGGCGAAAAGAAATCTCTAACCTATACAGTTCGCTGTGACTGCACAAGCCAAGCGGCCTTAGTTCCTTATGCACAAGAACCCCCTGTCATACACCACAAGGTACTCTACTGGCAGTAAATGACAATGGTTTTTGACAGACGTGGCGTGTGTCTTGTCTAGTGGTTGTAGTGTTGCCGTCTCCTGTAATAACTGGCTGTATAATGTTGTTTTAATCAAGTGATAAGTATAATCGCCGCTTTCTCTGCTACGAATCTGCGTTCCTTGTCCTCTTGTAGCCTTTTCCATTTTATCAGTTACATATTTTACATTATCCATCCCTATTTGATCTTCTCAACTCCTGTCTCATAGATACATATGATGTATCCCGTACATGTTACATCTTGTGGCATACATGCAGGGTAACGTATGTTCTTGTCTGTTATTTGTTCTATAAGTTTGGTGTGTCTGTCTGTCTGTTGTGTGTTACATGCAGGGTGGCTTCAAATGAAAACCTTAAAAGTATAATATAAATTACAGTAACCAGCCAATTGTCTTGTAACCTGTCAATAATGCTGTTAAGGATGTCAAGAGTGGTGAGCACGTGACAACACAGTGCAGACGAACACGGTGACATCATAAGGACAGATTAAAGACGGCCGCCCCATTTTTCACATGCACCAAAGAGGAGCATCGTTCTGTTCTCCGTTTTATTTTAATCAGTTAGTTAGCCAACAGGCCACACACGCCTCTAGAATGCCAACACAAAAGTCCTTTACGAAGGACGTCGGTGGAATCGGCAGTCACCAGAAAGACTTCATTGACCCGGGTTTTATCCCATATGGCTCGGTCTCTTTCCACAAGGCGACCAGCCGAAAGCGCCGCAGAAAGTACGAACTCCGTAGCTCCAGCGACGACTCCCAGGAGTCTCCTGGAAAATGCACTCGTGGACCGAAAAGGCAAATCAGTCAATTCAGTAACAGTCGACCGCCATCTTTCCGAACATGCAGTTCACGCTACAAGCAACCGCCGAGAGATGTACAAACATTCCACAAGAAAGTCACAGCTCACAGTGTCGCGCCGCGTAGTCACTCAGTAGCAGGGAGACGGAACCATGCACTACCCGTCCAACATGAGGCAAATGCGAATGAAAACCGTAGGCACAAGCGTAAACACTCCAGCGTCCTAAACAGTTCAAAATCCTATCCGCCATGTTGGGGACCGGAAGTCGAGATTATTTTTTATCAGTGACCTCAACTATCAGTGTGTACCACATCCCCCGAACTTGCGAGACCTAGGCCCAAGTGATGTATACCTGTCTTGAAATCTCAGAGTCATTAGGAAGAAAGACCTTTCTGTCGGATGAAGAGGTACAGCATGTGGCTACTCATGCGACCAAGAGAATTTTATTCTGCAAGAATCCAAGCACTTTATCAGACACAAGAACATTGAAGGTTTTCAATTGAAGCCCTTTCTTACGTTAGATGTGTCTGTCTGTTGTGTGATATATATGTTTAGTGTTTATGACTGTTGTATTCTATGTGTACGGTGTCTGTCTGTTGTATGGTTTATATGTTTGGTGTGTCTGTGTGTGGTTTGTTCTATATGTTTGATGTATCTGTCTGTTGAACTATGTCATCACCAGATGTCTATCAGACGAAAAAACTCACAACTTTGTGATCACAAGATGTCTGTCAAACAATTGAACCCACAACTATGTCATCACTACATGTCTGTCAAACAATTGAACCCACAACTATGTCATCACTACATGTCTGTCAAACAATTGAACCCACAACTATGTCATCACTACATGTCTGTCAAACAATTGAACCCACAACTATGTCATCACATCATGTCTGTCAAACAATTGAACCCACAACTATGTCATCACATCATGTCTGTCAAACAATTGAACCCACAACTATGTTTTATTTTTAAAAAATTCCCCCTGTTTTTGTT
>JACEFZ010025931.1:0-13295 GCA_014155875.1 Cepaea nemoralis
TTCGTTTTTTCACTGCCTCTCGGGAACTTTAAATATGGTATCATTGTAGCATAATAGTCAGGTACTTATCACATTAAATCACATTGTGTTCAGGTAAAATATATCGCAAGCTTGTGTGTGGATTAGCTTTCCCTATTACCAGTGTCCCTCGCTATCAGGCCAACAAACTCCAACTTCAGAAGCACTTGTAATTTACGTCACCAAGTCAAAGACGAGAAGTCAACATCTATGTCTAATTTAGTTAGTTAGTTAGTTAGTTAGTCGCAGTTCCAACTTCACAGCAACGGGTCGTCCCCATTATGCTCCGTTCCTGTGCCAGTGAATATCACACAAAATGCTCCCCACTGCCCAATGTGAAAAGTGGAAAAGACAGGAGTCTCGACAAACAACAGCCCGCACAGATACACTGTGCATAATGCCGCCGCCAGAATGTCAACACACCAGTCCCCACGAAACACCCAATTCATCTCTGATGGAATCAGCAGTCATTTTCCTATCTGGATGTTTCCTAGATGTTCACCCACACAGTCCACGAAAGTACAGTTCATCACAGACGGCAGTGGCAGTCAACCAGAAGCCCAGCAGCCACGCATTTCTGCATAAGGCAAAAACTGGTCAACTCTGGGACATAGCCACCTGCCATCGCTCCGAACATGCAGTCACGTTCCAAAAAAAAAACAAAAAAACTTGGGCAGATTCAAAAGCACTCACACGAAACCCACAGCTCACAGTGTCACGCCACGCACTGACTCAGTAGCAGGGCGACGGAACCATCAAGCCTCCTTAGTCACCTCTTACGACATGCGTGGTAGGCTACAGTGTTGCTATTCTTTGCTTCCCTTATGGGCCCCGGCAACACACGAGTCTAATTTAGCGGTATAGGGATTAATTCCGCTACCTCGGCATCAGCACACCGGAAGTTTAAGAGCGAGCGGTTGCATCCATTCAGCAAGCTTATATAATACCGTGCCTTTCCGTTGACGTGTAAGACAGTGGACAGTTCCTCTGTGCTCCACTATTCAAACAGAAACATCCATGGTTTCTGTTTCATACAGCAACCAACTCTGTCAGAAATTGATTGTGACAGGACGCTAGAAATTCATTTGCAACTGGGCTGCCACTGAACCGAGAGAATCACTGGGAAAACGTGCAAGAAATATTGACTCTGACACACTGAAGAGCTACTGTTTCTTTTACGTTTGGTGACTTCACTTACGTTCCCACGCGTCGTCAGCTCATTCATCTGATTGTATTTAAATATCCAGTGGGAATTTCCCAAATTCCACTACTTTTTTCTTCCGTCTTTTATCTACCATTGGGGCATATACCCCCAATCAATCTACGCCAAGCCGTCCTATTTTTTGCTATCCCCTGCAGCTCCCGCCATGTCCTACCAGTATTATTCATCAGTGTCTGTAATTCTCGTCTACATGTGTTGTTTGGGTCTTCCGCTCATTCGTGTGCCTTGTGGGTTCCAGACAAGAGACTATCTAGTTATATTGATGGTTTCAGTGCGTGTCATATCTAGCGCCACTGTCTTTCCCTCACTTCTTGGTTCACTAAAATGTCTGTAGTTCTCTCCATTTGCGTTACATTGGTGATTCTGTCATACTATTTTAGTCCCACTATTCTGCGCAAGCACCAGTTAGTGAATTCTACTTGGACGAACAATAATGGACTGCTCAAATATACCAAAGCGTTAACAATTAGGCGATTCCGGCCAATTGTGTGCAGTCAGAAAGACTTCATTTTAAATGTGAGATTGCCATGAGGATAACAAATGAATCATTTTTGAATAGCATCCATGACTGTGTTTTAAATATTTCAGCCACAGTATAATTCATTTATTCACTTCATGTAAAATATAACTGCGGTACGCGCCTGACGAGAAGTAGTGAATTAAGCCAGGCAATAAATCGCGCAATCTATCGTTTATGTCTTCTTGTTTAAAATTCACTTAGTGAATACATTGTTTTTGTATTTTTGTTTCTTTAGAAACATGGAATGCGGAATACTACAGTTTAATGTGAAATTCTTCCCACAGAGAGTGGTTCCTTACCTCGAGTTAATATCCCAATTAGGACTCCGGGTGTCTGAAGTGTTGCGTGCTGTTTGTCCATCAAGAATGATGATGATCATTCATTTCATTCAGTCGGGTTGAAAGTCTGGAGCCGTGAGTTCTAAGATGGCTGTTAAGGCATATTTTGGCTCGAAATGTTCTTTGACAATGTGGGCAAATAATGCTTGATGTTCCAGGAAGAGGATCTTCTGCAGTAGTTTTTCTGTCCAGCCTTGTCTTCACAGCTCTTGCAGTCCTGTTTGCTTCTCAAGTGACTGTACCCTTGCGTAGTGATGTACGCCGCGAATTTCGGTCTTTGGAAGCAGTCTCTTAAGTGACATGATGAATTACAAAAGCTTTTAGTGCGATCTTCAGAGTGTTGATATATGAAGTTGGATGAAGAATGACTTGCGCGATGAATTAGATTAAAGTGAGGTAGAGTTGCGCAATTCGTCGACCTCACTTTCTCGCCTGCGTCCATCTGAGTCCAGTGGCAAGACAAGTCAAGACGACTGGAGACTAAAACAGGTGCGGTGGATGACCAGGGCTCTCTGCGTGCCTTGCCGTGCTCATTATGTTCCACAACGCTTTGCAGGTAAACGCCGTCTTGCCCTTTGAATCATAGATGATTTCTTCCGCGAGGTCTGCTGCAGTGTCTGAAGTAATAAGTAAAGGACAATTTTACAAGCCATAAGGAGAATTGCCGGTCTCCCTGATCGAGGAGTTAGCAGCTTTCATCCGTAACCCCGAATACTCTCGTGGTTGATGTGAGCGCACGAGAATTGGAAGCGGTTCGAGTCGCGCCAGTGATTTATGAGAGTATGGAGCCGGTCGCTCAGAAAGTCGTGGCGTGCTGATGAGCGTAATCTAGCTTAGGAATCAACATACAGCTGAAAGATGCTGATGTTGACAGCAATATCCTGAAACAGGATGGAAACGTGGGGAAAAATAATAAGGAGAATTGGGCAAACGATGCTAGACCCATATGTTTACAGACAAGTCGGCGCTGGGTGGGTGACCTGATCAGTACCACACCGGCCGTCGTTACTTCCTGGTACCCATCTTAGACCTGGGAACCCGAGACAATGTTTAAAATGCCATTCTACCCGATGGGGATTGAACTCGTGACCACCGGGCCGTCAGAAGAGCCACTAAGCTACCGTGGCTCCATAAAAACAGTGTATGTCCTTTGCTAAACATTAAAATAAACTTCGCTTGATTTTCTAAGCGATTTTTACATTCACTAACAAAAAGTTTGTCATTGCTTTCTGAACGAGAAATCAACGTTTAAGTCCAACTGACCGGTGTACGGGAATGTATAGAAATCAACGTTTAAGTCCTACAGACTGGGGTACAGGAATGAACAGACTACTCCACTATCAGTTCACAGGAAGTTTCAGATTTAGGGCTAATAATCATTCTATAGTATGTCCACATTTGTTTGCCTTCATCACGATCAATTATTTTGAAAACTGTCTGTTGCATCGTTATGAAATTTTTCCAGCCGTCTTATATTTACCCCCACCCAAGGAATATGTCTTTGATAGGTCCAAAAGCAACTTAAATCATTGAAAGCGGCAACATTTTTTGATGTTTTGGGGGAAATGTAGTGAATTTATGCTAACAAACTAGTCTTACAGTAAACCACGTTATTTCTGGTAAAGACACAAGTACAAGGCGTAGCCAGGTTCGTATGGGAGTGGGTGCAATAAAAAAGTAGCTTAAAGTAGCATTGCACCGGGTTTTATCCCATATGGCTCAGTCTCTTTCCGCAGGGCGGAAATCGTGGCACAAAGCACGAACTCCGTATCTCCAGCGACGACCCTCTGGAGTCTCCGAAAAAATGCACTCGTGAAATGAAGGAATCGAACATACAACCCTCGGAGCCCGAGTCAGACGGCTTGACCACTTCACCACGGAGATTCCCGAGAGGGGTGCAATGTGTAATATTAGTAAAGACAGGGAATGTACAGAGGTATGGGGTAAATAATGTGTAAATTGACAGGAAAGTAGAAGGAATATATTTCTTACCTTATTTTTCATTTCCTTCTTGTTTCTTCAGCTGCTGGTTAATAATTGTACACAAGTATTCATGTTACTAGGATGCATTTAGCTTTTTATATTGAGCTCGTGAAAGCTTCCAAATAGCTGTGCGTTAATGTGCGTATGGAGTGACCAAAAATGATACCGCAATTTAGTCATCATGTTTCCATGTTTAAGGATCTGTTCAGCTATCTGTGTAGTTTGTTCACACGTACACATGGGTGACAGACCCGCTGTGAGTCTTCGTGACAAACAGACAGACAGACAGACAGACAGACAGACAGACAGACAGACAGACAGACAGACAGACAGACAGACAGATATTATTATATAGTATTCTCGAGCCAATCTCTAAATACATTACCATTAATCTTATTATGATAATCCCTATTGTCTGTATGCTTTGATACGAACACGAGCCCAGCATTCTGTTGCAAGCCATTATGCATATTACCAGCGTGGGCCATGACCAAAAGCTGTCCTATACTACTGGGCACATATCGCTTTATCTGTCCATCCACTGGTTGCCATTCCTTATCACTTGTGTGGTGCGCATTGATCCACATTTCATCCAAACACACTATGCCATAATTTTCTTTGCGCATTTCCCTTATTTCACGTAGGTATCTGCTTCTCATGGCTCCTAAATGCGGTTGCTCGCAAAGATTATTTCTACCGCCCTTGTACTTTCAAATAGTGAAGATAATGTCCTTATAATTTTCCACAAAGTTGGTTTGGATAGCTCTATGTTATTGTTCTTTCTGAACCAAACCCTAAGTTTTCTTACAGTCACTGTTTCTTTGGCATCCAGCATTTTTATAATGCTGGATAATCCTGGATATAAAATCCAAAATTTTTATAATTTTAGGAGTCTCTGTGGCGAAGTGGTCAAACCTTTTGACTCGGGCTCCAAACGTCGTGGGTTCGATTCCAGTTCACGAGTTAAATTTTTCAAAGACTTCTGTGGGTCGTCGCTAGAGCTGCGAAGTTCGTGCTTTGTGCGATGCTTTCCGCGCTGCGGAAAGAGACCTAACCATATGGGATAGAACCCTGTGCAATGAAGTCGACCCTGTCGTATATCAAGCGACTTTTTAAAGCATTGTTATAATAGCTCGCCTTATGACATCTTTGTCAAAACTGTTTACAATAATCTTTCTACCTACCGTTTGGTTATTGCGTGGTGGTTTAATTCCAGATTCTTGCACTCTTTGACAAAATGCCCGTTTACTCAAGCCCAATGCATGCATTGTTGTTTTTTCGGAATTTGTAATAGTATAAAACAGTTACTTGCGATCAGCTTCTTGATAAAAAAATATGTGTACAACTTCATAGCGATTCTTTGAAGTGTACAATTTCGCATTAAAGCCCATTGAAAAATATTTACACATTTCAATGTTAGAGATAAGTGATAAGATTTAAAAAAAAACAAAAAAACATATTAATCAGGTTTCATGAAGTAACCCACATTTTGAGACACCTCTGAACAGTCTTAGTTTGAACAACGCGGGGGGTTGGCAAAAGGCCAATCCTGTGAAAACACGTACAATATTCCAAATTGAGCCCTGATTGTCTGGCTACGCTGTAATACATTTAAAATTATAAATTTCATGTCAGACCCGTAAATTATATATCTCATATAAACAAACTTTAAAATCTGCTGTAAAATCTCCAGAACAAAATTTTTTTTGTTGGGTGGACATAATGATAAGGTTATTTACTAAATTTCATAATTTTCCCTCAGTTGGTTACTGAGATATTGATGTTTATATTGCTGCAAACAAATGTGGACATGCTATAGCACGATAACCTCTTGTTTAAGAAGGAGCCCAGACAAAATGTTATATGTATATTATTAGGCTCTGCATTCAATTTGTAATGTGAAATACGCCGTCTCGTATTGGCAATACCGCATATGTAAAGGGCATCACTTGTTATATAAATTAAATTAATGAAATGTCTTACTTTTTCATTATTTATATAAAATTGCTTAAATTTAATTCCTTTAGTTCTTCAGTATGTTATATATACAAGTACATAAATATAATCCTTTACGCTTTCAGTATGTTATATACATTAATTGTATCCCTTACTCCTTCGGTAGTGTATACATTAATGCAATGCTGTACTACTTCAGTATGTTATATACAATTACATTATTGTAATCCCTGACTCATTTCGTTTGTTATCGTCTATATCAAAATCGTGTTAATAAAACACCATTCTAAATGGGATGCAGCAGTGGTGCAGTAGTTAGCTTATTTGCATGCCGGTCCTGTGATCAGCTGTTCGATTCTCATTGAGAAGTCTAATCTCATCTCATCTGATCATGTTCCTCTTGTACATTGCGGTGTCCAGGTGAAGTATAAACATCGAGAGAGTAGTAGTATGGGATGTTGTAACTACTTATCATTTGGGGTTTCAGACCCCCGATAAATCCTTCTATACAGGGTTATCCCGCTATATTGTTTCGTCACAAAACCGGCCCTCCATTGACCCAGATATTTTGAACTTGGCGGGTGTTTTTCTTGGTTTGGATGACCATTTCCGGTTGTCACTTCCGGTTGTCGTGGTGACTACTTCCGGTCCATGGCTACCCCCTCAACCCAGGTCCCCCTATCCAGGTTCCCCGTACCCGAACCGGCGCGAACCGGTGCGAACCGAACCGAACCGATCCGAGCGGACGTCGGCGCGCGATCCGACCGGGCGGGTGTGGAGGCACCGCGGCGGTGGGTGATCGAACCCCAGTCTAGACCCTTCGATGAAGAAGACTGAAGTCAATATGACAATGATTTATTTCATCTCTCGAGCGAACCCGAGTAGGTCAAGTAATGACCGTCTTAATAAACTTTTGCACGGCTCAGTATGCTAATTCGGCAGGTTTTCCGTACCCCATGTATAACCTTTACGCGCATGGTGAAAATCTGCTTTATGAATATACCAGACAAAGAAAATTTATTAAAAATTAACCCTTACACATGTAATAACGCCAAAATTTCTTGTATGTATACTAGAGAATAGGTACGTCAATATATAACTTCGACTCTCATTTAAAATAAGCCATAATATTCCTAGATATACATTAAAATATGTAATATTATTAAACATCAAAGTTATACCCCTTAATTATAAAAATATTCCAAGGGAAATAAATCGGAGCCCTTGGCTCAAGCCAGAATTGTTTCCCATTTTAAGTGCTGACCTCCCTTGAATGTCTGTATACCTACGCGACCAGGTAAAGAAACCTGCGCCACCAGGTAAAGAGCACACACAATAGACAGCGACCAGGAGATTTTCCGATACCGGTCAAGCATATCGCTTCACCGAGCACACCCTGCGAGAAAAATACAATGACCAGCGACAGCGAGATTAAATGATACTGCTCATGTAGAACGCCTACGGAATTGTCAATTAACATGGACGGCCTTCAATGCTTATTGTAGATAGCCGTCAGAAGATTGTGAAGGGAATATCTGTGGCGAAAAAATAAAATATTCCTATCCGAAACCGTTATATATATTATTTGAAATATTAAATATAAATAGATATGTATGTATTTATTTAATTATATATGTATGTAATTCTATAGCTGTAGGTAAGTTGTCCCAGTGGCTATATATATATATATATATATATATATATATATATATATATATATATATATATATATATATATATATATATATATATATATATATACGTACTTGCCTTGATGACTTAGTCACGCGGGATATGTGTGCGCTAGCGCGCGCGTGTGTGTATGCGTGCGTGCGCGCGGGTGTGGTATCAATTACAGGACATCACAGTCAGTCCCAACATTCGGTGGAGTGGTGTGCTTGCTGGCCATGTTTGCCATTATCATTATGGACGAACTACAATCATGTCACGTGTGTGTGTGTGTATATGTGTGTGTGTGTGTGTGTGTGTGTGTATGTGTGAGCGCTATCAATTACAGGACGTCGCATGCAGCCCCAAAATTGATTGATTGGTCGTGTGCCACCATGATGTACCAAAGTGTGGGTGTACTGTCGGGTGAGCGTGTGTGTGTGTGTCCTATCAATTACAGGACGTCGCAGTCAACCCCAACATTGTTTATGCAATGCATTTACAGAACGTTCAAACAACCCCAACATTGATTGGTACGGATGGACCATCAGGACATCTGTGCGCATGTGTGTGCGCATGTAGGCGTGGTGCGCGTGTGCTATCAATTACAGGACATCACAGTCAACCTCAACATTCTTTGGAGTTTCGTGTGTGCTATGCAAGTTTGCAATTGTCATTATATACGAACCACAGTCAGGTCGTGTGCGCTAGCGCGTGTGTGTGTGTGTGCGCGCGCGCGTGTCCTGTGAATTACAGGACATCACAGTCAACCTCAACATTCTTTGGAGTTTCGTGTGTGCTGGGCAAGTTTGCAATTGTCATTATATACGAAAGACAGGCAGGGGGTGTGCGCTAGCGCGCGTGTGTATGTGTGCGTGCGTGCGCGTGGGTGTGCTATCAATTACACGACACCACAGTAAGACCCAACATTCTATGGAGTGGTGAGCTTGCTGGGTAAGATTACTGCTGTCTTATTGAACAAGCGGCAGTCATGTCACATGCGTAACCGTTCGTGTATGTACATGCGTGTGTGTGCGCTATCAATTACAGGACGCCGCATGCAACCCCAACATTGATTGGTTGCTCGTGTACCACCATGCTTTACCGTGTCATCGCATGGCCAAAGCTAGGTATTGTACTATACCTGTGTGTCTATCTTTTACATAGCACAGTTAAGCTGTAAGGCAAGCCATTTACAGGACGTTGCACTCAGCCCTAACATTGATTGGTTGATCGTGTGCTATCATGATTCACCGTGTCACCTTCACGACCAAAACTATGCCTTGTACTATAGTTGTGTCTGACTATTACATACTGCAGTCAAGTTGTAACGCATTGCATTTACACGACGTCGCAGTCAGCCCCAGCATTCATGCTTCTTGGACAAGCTTGCCGATGTCTTTCTGACCAACCGGTACCCATGATCATCTGTAGTGTCTGTCACCCGGATTACCAGCTTCAGCATCACCCAGCTCCATCAACAAAATCACTATCATCATCAGCATCAACAGCAGCATCGTCATAAGCTGAAGGTGACCGATCGAGTGACTCACCACAGGTTAGGTCGGCGAGTGAACGTACGTGAACGTGTTCAGACATGTCTTTAGGGAAAACTGGAAGATAACTCAGAGCGTACTGACAACATAACGATACAGCTGATCAAATATGACGATGCTTCCGGTCATATGTCTAAGGTATACAATCGAAACACGTGACTAAAACCGTAAAGATGGCGTCGCACTCGATCACATGTGTAAGTGTACATCCGCGTGACTAAAACCGGTCAAAAAATGGCGCTGTACCTGGTCTCGTGTCTTATGGGATACATCCTAAACACGTGACTAATGGTCAAAGACGAAGTCGCATCCGGTCACATGACCAGAGAATATACTGCTGAGTCAGGAGTCTTCACCAGCAGATATCGTGTATATAACATCCACCATTTGCCGTCTAGATGTCCTGGTCTCAGTGAACATCGTTCAGGTCACAATGTGCCAAGTCTATAATGGTAAGATGGGATTTTTGATAAGTCTTTCACATTTTCGGTGTGGTTCTCCTAGTAGGCATACAGTTAACCTAACAATACTAGTATAATAAAGAGATATATGATGCTAATCACATATAACTGGAGTATGTGCTCTGCTGGTTGCGACACCAATCAACACATGCACATGGCTGATCCATCAACCCTGCATACAGAAAGTAGTGTCCTTAGGACCGGTAATGTCCCACAAGGAGCGCATCGACCACTGATTTTTGCATTTGACAACAGCAACTAATGATACAACCAAGACACGCGTGTAATGACCCAGTAGGACAAAAACAGTGGTAATGGAAGAAACCATCGTGGAAACTAACACACAAAATACCCCAGAGGGGGAAAGAATTTCGTTCTGGTGCATGTGTGATCGGCGAATGCCGCGACTAGAGATTGTCTGCTTCTGTCAACTGGTCGCTATATACACAGTCATTGGCGTATCACTATTCAATCTGTCTCGAGACAGCGTCGACACAGTCGAGGGCAAGTTGTGGATAGCTCTTCTAAGCAGCTGTCTGGGTTACATGCTACCAAACCCTAAAATATGAGCTTCTACCTGACATTACCGAGTAATGCGTCGCCGAACATGTTTCCCAAGAACACACCGGGTCACTATTTCGTCAAGTTACCGCAGACTATTGAGGTGAGTCAACATTTCGAAGTGGGTCTGGCCGAAATTCAGTTCCCCAACTACTACTGCAATGTGCTAGAGAATGAAGTATGGCTAAGATACATACCACCAAATGGTAGAGTGATAAGAAAGGCGCGTCCCCGGGCCTGTACAGCTCACCAGACGCGATTATAACTGCCCTGAATCGCCTAATGAAAGATCGGAAGGTGGACGACCAGCTCTGTGTTCCATTCCATTTCGACAATGCATCAAAGAAAGTCATCGTGAAAATACTCGAACCCGGGGCCACTATTACATTTAGTGAGAAGTTGCAAGAGATACTAGATACAAGTGAAGGTGAAGGGGCGATAGACCTGAATTCCGACCTACAAAATGTCTACGTATACTGCGATCTCATTGCGGCGAGATCAGTCGGAGACGTCCTGGTCCCACTACTAAGGACGGTTCCTATCATGAATCAGCACTCGACCTCAGTGTTTCGCGCCTACGACAATCCTCATTACATACCGCTGAGTCGTTACTCCTTCGACACGGTGGAAATACTTCTAACCACTGATACGGGCACAAAGGTTGCATTCACTACAGGGACTTCAGTGCTGACGTTACATTTTCGAGTTCGGAAGAGATCAGACCTAGAATAACGGTAAAGTACGGGGCGCTACGTCGAAACCACAGACTGTCCGAAGACATGATGTGCCCGACACTCAGATGATTGATGCCTCGGTTATCTACAAGACTCATATATCAGCCCACCAATCAGGAGACCAGTTTTATGACTACATGCTAAGTTACAGTACATACCAGGCTACCAGCTGAAAAAACCAACCTACCCAGACAAGGGTGTGAAGAAATCCAGATACAACATACATTGTGTATAGCTCTGTATGTGAAAATAAAAGGTTGTGATGATACTATGTATACCACCTCATTTCACATCAGCCATTTCGTATAATGACATTATGCGATTTTATTCTTGAAAAAAATGTACTGAAATACTGAAAAAATGTACTGAAATACTGTAAAATAAACAGGTCTATATTATAATTACGTCTTGGTTGTTGAATATTTTTTTCCCAGTGTTTACGGTGTATATAGTTGTCATGTGATGAGAGAATGAAGGGCAAAAATCGTGATTAAGTAAGAAAATTTGTTAGCCAAAAGGGAAAAATGTTGGCTACATTTCAACCAGACTTATAAAAAACTCACCCAAGCTTAAGAAAAGTAGGAAAATTTGTTAACCAAATGTGAAAAGGTGAGCCGAATTTCAAACCAAACTTAAAAAAAGCTCAGTCAAGCATATGAAAAGTAGGAAAATTTGTCAACCAGACGTAAAAAGTTTGGCCAACTGTCACCCACGCTTATGAAAAGTGGGAAATTTTGTTGTCCAGTGGTGACAATTTTGACCACATTTCACCCAAACTTATAAAAAGTAGAAAAATTGTGTTAACAAAAGGGCAAAAATCTTGGCCGAGTAAGAAAATGTGTTAACCAAATGTGAAAAGGTTAGCCAAATTTCAAACCAAACTTATAAAAATCTCAGTCAAACTTATGAAAAGTAGGAAAATTTGTTAACCAAGCATGAAAACTTTGGTTAACTTTCATCCAAACTTATGAAAAGTAGGAAACGTTGTTAACCAAATGGCAAAAAGATTGGCGAAGTAAGAAAATGTGTTAACCAAATATGAAAAGATTAACCAAATTTCAAACCAAACCTATAAATTTCTCAGTCAAACATATGAAAAGTAGGAAACATATGTTAACCAAACGGGAAAAAAGTTTGGCCAACTGTCACCTAAACTTATGAAAAGTGGGAAATTGTGTTGTCCAGAAGTGAAAAGTGTGACCAAATTTCACCCACACTTATGAAAAGTAGGAAACTTTGTTAACCAAAGGGCAAAATATCTTGACCAAGTAATAAAATTTGTTAGCCAAAGGGGAAAAATTTGGCTACATTTCAACCAGACTTATAAAAAGCGCACCCAAGCTTATGAAAAGTAGGAAAACTTGTTAACCAAATAGCAAAAAGCTTGGTCAAGTAAGAAAATTTGTTAACCAAATGTGAAAAGGTTAGCCGAATTTCAAACCAAACTTATAAAAAATTCCAGTCAAACATATGAAAAGTAGGAAAATTTGTTAACCAAACGTGAAAAGTTTGGCCAACTTTCACCCAAACTTATGAAAAGTGGGAAATTTTGTTGTCCAGTTGTGAAAATTTTGACCAAATTTCACCCAAACTTATGAAAAGTAGGAAACTTTGTTAACCAAAATGTGCTGTTATTTCCTCGAGAGGAGATTGGAATCAACATGCACATCTTTAACCTGATTATCTGTTGGGATTAGTTACTGACTTTTTGTCTACACTCCTCTCTTCCGTCTTATCATCCATATATCCCTTTCTTTCACTCGCTCTCTAGTTTTCCCTCAACACATACTCCGACAACAGTTCTTTTTAACATTAAATAAAAGATTTATTTATAAAACTATGTCTTGTGTATGGATGGGTATTGTCTGTGTAGTTGCTAGTGTTCTTCTGGTGTGGCTGCTAGATAAGATGTAGATAGATAGTCTTCGTGTCTTTCTCTCGTCTCTTCTCTCGGCTAAAGTACAGGACGATATATAGACACCACAGAACGATCTCACCCTGACGGCTCCGTCTGCTTGCGTCTGTAGATAAATCCGTTCTTTGTAATGAAAATGTTCACCACTGTATCAATGTACTTAACCCGCTCACTATTTGCTGTCCGCTTAAAATGAATGTTCGTTGTTTTCGTATAGCGTTCTTAATCCATTCTGGAACAACACATCGAGATTCTAAAATGTTCTATTAGTGTTCTGTAAAAGTTCTACACTCGATATTTTGTAATTGATATATGCCCATGGTACGCACTTTGCTACTCTTTTTTGAGATTGAGTCAATTTTT
>JACEFZ010025932.1:0-13603 GCA_014155875.1 Cepaea nemoralis
CACAAGTTCCCAGCTTGGAGACAGCAGCAACTGCCTGAGATGATAGAAAACATTCCTGGTATTGAGAAAAAGAACACTCAGCATGAAACCGAAAGAAGAGAAATAACCCTAAACTACATAAAAGAACATTACAGGAATTGGACCCATGCATATACAGATGGATCAGCCAAAAATTCAATAGAGAATGGAGGAGGAGGAATTCTCCTAAATTTAAAAAATGGAGCGGAAAAAAACCACATTCAATGGCAACTGGAAAATTTTCAAGTAACTTCAAAGCGGAGGTAGAGGCTCTGAAAACTGCAGCAGAAATGCTCCTGATGGAGGAAAATAAAGAGAAGCAAATAGCTATCTTCACAGATGCAAAGTCAGCTGTCTCAATACTGAAGAGCAATAACAGCACAGAACTAACTGACCTAAGAGCAGAACTCCATGGTCTATGCCAGAAATCCAAAAAAGTTGTAATACAGTGGACCCCATCACATTGCAGTATACCTGGAAACGAAGAGGCTGACAGACTGGCAAAAGAGGGCGGACGACTACCTCAGACTGACATAGACATAACCTCTAATGAGGCAAAGAGGTTTATAAAAAGCACTTACAGAACCAAATGGGAATCAGAGCATCCAGGCCATCAGAAGGATGATGCATATTACAAACTCGACGGAAGAAAACAAGTAGCAATCTTCAGACTCCGCACAGGACATAACAGGCTGAAATACCACTTGTTCAATAAACTAAAGATAGGAGATACAGATGAATGTAATTGCAGAACTGGAAAAATGACAGCAAAACATTTGCTGCAGGATTGCCCAACGTATGCAGAACAGAGAAAGATATTTTGGCCCACACCTGCTTCATTTGAGGACAAGCTCTATGGAGATATCAACAAGCTAAAGTTGACCGCAGCCTACTTTAACTACATACAGGTTGACATTTAAAGGTGCATGAAGACCCAAAGGCATGAAATGGAATATTGCTTGGATAACAAATCCATTACGTGGAAAGTCCGAATCAAAAGCCCATTGTGTGGGCTTCATAAAAGGTGGAAAAGTGTCCTAGTGGCACGAAATGGAATATTGCTTGGATAGCAAATTCATTACGTGGAAAGTCTGAATCAAAAGCCCACTGTGTGGGCTTCATAAAAGGTGGAAAAGTGTCCTAGTGGCACGAAATGGAATATTGCTTGGATAGCAAAGCCATTACATGGAAAGTCCGAATCGAAAGCTCACTGTGTGGATGTCATCTGCAGACTGCATACTTCTGGTTTCCGGAAGAACAGCCTATGGTGAACGGAAGGCCCAATATACGGAAGTGAGGCTAAGCAGCCATGTGCAGGACGTGACGATTCCTTGGGTGAGCCCAGTACCAGAGCGCTATGTATCGGCTCTGCAATTATGGAAGCCTCCTTGGATGGCGGGGAATGCCCATGGTCTGCCCCTGCCTTCCCTTGAGGGCTGACCAGGATCTTTGGCTGTTCTATATGGACCAGCTGGGATGGGGGATAACACCACAACAGTGAGAGTCAAACGTCCTAAGAAACCCTCGGGAAGGTTAACCCGGTCAACAAATGCCCGCAGAAGTCGGATGTGTCGGCCTAACGGCGCAAGAACGCAGCTCTGCTGTAAACAGGCACAACGCAATCACATCCGAAAAAAAAAAAAAAAACTCCGGATGAACGAAGAAGAAGAAGAAGAAGAAATTAGTAAAGTGGATGACCCTTCTACACGCATTTAGGCGTATAGTAATGCAAGGGTGGATTTACATAGTAAAATAAGTAAAGTAGATTACCCTTCTACGCGCCTTTAGGAGTATAGTAATGTACGGGATGACTGACATAGTAAAAAAGTAAATTAGATGACCCTTCTACACGCATTTAGGCGTATTTGGTATATGATGCTAGTCCAATACTGTATGGACCAATCAACGCTCGTTCTCACAAGTTTGCCAGGGCATGGGTTTACGGCCTTCTCTTTGAGATTTCTAACCGTCGTGGGATTATTAGCGAGCAAAACTTGCGTCTTTGACTTAATATTGTTTTCTTTTCGACCTTATCTGAAAAAAGATAAGTATTAGATCTCACTAAACAAGGTATCGCCCGATTATTACCGCTGACGGTAAGAGAGGTAACGAATAGTAACATTGTAACTTACCATGTAGGCAAGGCCACTAAAGAGAGTTAGCGGAAGACTGACTACCTCAGCCCGTAGAAGACTGTCCTGCAAAATCCAACCAATCACGAACCAGTCTATAAAACACGTGACATGGAATGTTTCTTCTTCTTCTTCTGCGTTCATCCGGAGTTTTTTTCGGATGTGATTGCGTTGTGCCTGTTTACAGCAGAGCTGCGTTCTTGCGCCGTTAGGCCGACACATCCGACTTCTGCGGGCATTTGTTGACCGGGTTAACCTTCCCGGGGGGTATGGAATGTTTGAGGGTTTATGCTCCATTCGGAGAAGAAGGGCAGAAGCAGAACCAAACTATTAGAAAGAGCTGTGATATCACTTGAGCCAAGGCTTCTTGTGAAAATGCTCCAATCCAAATTCCTCGATTTAACCCTGATAAACTCATGAGCCAGGCGCGAATACAGCAACCCCCTCAGCCACGCCGCCCCCTGGGTTAATTTGTTCATATTGTAACAAATTCAATGAGGTGAGGTGCCCAGCTGTCATCCACTCTTGAACAACAGCTACAACGCGCTAGGCTTAACAACATACACAGACTTATCGTAGTTTCCAATATTCACCGTCACATGGGGAGGTTAGCGAGCGGGAGGCATAAATTAAATGATGTTGCTTTTTTCTCAGACACAAATCAATAATGTTTAAATAAATAATAAATTAGTTACACATGATAATATATAGCAGGTGGCTGAGCGACAGCGCGCCTGTGAGTCAACAGACTTGTTCATCCTCTTCTGTGGTCGGTTTTCCCACATCTAACCAACGAGATGAGCTGACTTCCCTAATTCAAATGTTCGCCAGTAGATCCTTTAGGTGACTTTTAGTGTATCCCCAACTTGCCCGTCCTTGGATCAAAGTCTAGCTCTCCAGCCAGCAAAAATCTACATTTGCAGCTTGTGTTCTGAAGTATGGCGATCATTTTCACCAAGTATCTGGTCACTTTGGGCAGCAGTCATTATCATCATCATCATTGTCAACATCATCATCAGCATGTGCCATGCTGGTATGCGTATGCAATGCGTTTCCATCGTCTTACACCTTTACAGGGTGATTCGTATCAGTGACGTCTCGTCCTAGACTTGGAGACGTAAATTACAAGTACCTTAGCAGTCGGAATTGGTGGCGAGAGACACAGGTAATAGGGAAAGCTAACCGACGCGCAAAACATCAATCCAGTTTGGACTACGCTCGAGTTCAGAGCGAGCGAACGAATAAAAAAAATCGCACTTCATTCCCCAGTTATTAGACCAGGTCGTCCAGGTATTTATACCCTTGTGGTGAACAGCGCCCTGCGGGCAGTGAAAAGGATGTGGTTGGCTGTGATATGTCTAGTGTTGGGTGGGATCTTGTGGGTTCATTATTTGTATATAAAATATAAGTAAATAAAAGACTCTTTTGCAGGTCTTAAGACGCATTGCGCATATGGTGCTAGACTTTGCCTTTGGGAGTTGGATTGGAATTCATGGGACGCAGAGGTGTTTCCAAGGCACCAGGGCCGGGTTATATACTGCCCAAGACCTATTGACGCGTCCTCGTCGAGCGTCCTGGGCAACAGGTCCCTTCGGGGTCCTGGCTAAAGTCAGTAGGATCGCCGATTCCTCCGAAGTCGGAGAGTGTCTGCCTGTACGGCGAGGAACCACCAGTCTGCATTCCAATAAGCCAGACATGGGACAACGGATACTCACGCAAAACTCAGGTCCTGTATGACATCACACTGATGTTGGACAATAGGATGCCTTCATCCGACATACAGGACTTCGCGTTGGAGCTCAAGCCAACGAATACAAGCAAGCAAGCAAGCATTGACCATGAAAGATCTAAATTCTATGGAGAAAACGTTACCACAATAGGCCCTATCCTAGTCTGGATGTATGTGCTGCGCTGAATGGTGATCTGGAAACTCATAACAAGACTACCCTCAGGTTTGATGTTAGAGTATCAGTCTTTCGCGCCCCGTAGGTTAATGAACTTGGAGAGGCGAACGAGAGCTCTTCAACATAGTGCCCGTGGGGATGGAATTTTGTGGCCGTGTCGGAATGAAAATCTCTTCAGCAGCCTCACTCTAATCAATGTAACCTAGGCTTTACCATGGCTCAAACAACCCATGAATCGATCTTAACAATTAAAACCTCTTCCCAAGGACTCGCTAACCAACCAGTCAACCAATATCTTTGTCTTCTTTTTTGTTCTTTCCCTCCACCAAATTTACCAGCTGTCACTAAGTATTGATGGTCGTTGCCGTTGAAAGCATGCCCAACCAATCTTCCTTGTCTACGTATAATTCTTCTAATTAATTGTAATTTTATTCTGCCTCTAAGAAGACTACTTTATTAATTTTTCTCTCAATTCAGTGTACAATTTTATTCTGCCTTTTAGAAGGCTATTTTATTAATCTTTCTCTCAATTCAGTATAAAATTTTATTCTGCCTCTAAGAAGACTACTTTATTAATTTCTCTCAATTCAGTGTAAAATAGCAAAGGTCCCTTGCCCAGGTTGAGGGGCGTATTGGGTACATGGTGCCAGTCCCATATGTTTATACACCAATCAACATTCGATGAGAAATGTGGCCAATAGCACGACTTTATTATATCTTTATTATGACTAATTATCCCGGAAGAGTCATAACACCTGATGGGAGATGCCTTGAAGAGATTAGAACAAAACTTTCATGGCAAAGGTAACCTTTTCCAAGATGGAGAACATACTGGCCAATCAAAAGATGTTATTTGCAACGAGAAAAAAGAGTGTTGAAGTGCTACACGGAACCTGTATTTGTGTATGGATGTGAAGCGTGGATAATGAGCAGACAAGCTGAAAAACCATCTTATGGCTGTAGAAATGTGGTTTCTGAGTAACATGCAAAGAAAACTATGGACAGACAGAAAACCATGACCATGTCCTACAAGAAACAAATGAAAACCTTAAGCAGATTAGAGTAATTAGGCGTAGAAGGTCAATTGTTTTTTGGACACATTATGAGAAGAAATTGCAGAACTTGGTGACAACTGGCAAGATTGAGAGGGAAAGAACAAGGGAAAGGCAGAGAAGTAAATACCTGGGTGGCTTGACCACGTGTTATGTATGAGACAAGAACACAGAGCTCATCCACGGCTCTGGTGATCGTGTGAGATAGCGGCCACGTAGACCTATGCAAAAGGACAGTAAAGGTTAGTTGCATATCCTTTTACAGGACGTCCCAATAAACCCCAGCATTTCTTGGGCATTAAATATGTTTAGAAAATAAACCAGGGGTTGTAGTTTATCACACCATCCTGCGAAGTACATGCAACATTCATCTCATCATCTCATCTCAAGATCTCATCTCATCTTATCATCTCATCTCATCAGCTCATTGTCTCATTCCGTCGCCTCATGGCATCATCTCATCTCATCATCTCATCATCTCATATCAACATCTCATCATCTCATCTTATCATCTCATCTCACTTCATAATCTCATCTCATCATCTCACGTCATCTCATTATCTCATCTCATTATCTCATCCCATGTCATCTTATCATCTCATATAAGTTCATAATCTCATCTCATAATCTCATCTCATCATCTCATCTCTTCATCACATCTCAGCTAATCGTATCTCACCATCCCATCTCATCATATAATCTCATCGCATCTCATCAGCACATATCATCATCTCATCTCACCATCTCATCTCATCTTGTCCCTCTTGTGCCTTACGGTGCCGAGGTGAAGCATAAACAGCGGGATAGTGCCCGTTTACGGACTTCATATTTCGAGACTTCGTTATTCCCCCTGTCCATCGTTTACATGTCGACATCTTCTCCTGGTTCAATTGGGTCTGCACATCATTGCTTGTTGCAATCAATGCAACATTACAACATCCACATGTAGGTCAGCATGACCGAATGGATAAGACCGCATGCTCTTAAACATCCGGTGTGCTGATGCCGAAGTAAGGGACTTAACCCCTACACCGAACAGCTGGGCTACAGTGTTGACCTGTCGTCCTTGACAAGGGGACGTAAACTACAAGTTCCTCTGAAGTCGGAGTGGTTTCGCCTAATGGCGAGGGAAAATGTTAATAGGAAAAGTTAATCTATACTCAAAATTCAGTCCAGCACTACAAGAAGTAGTGTGTATGGACTACGCTTGAGTTCAAAGCGAGCGAACGCAAACACATATAAGGCGTCAGTCATTTCAAGGGAAATTCTTCTTCTTCTTCTTCTGCGATCATCCGGAGTTTTTTTTTCGGATGTGATTGCGTTGTGCCTGTTTACAGCAGAGCTGCGTTCTTGCGCCGTTAGGCCGACACATCCGACTTCTGCGGGCATTTGTTGACCGGGTTAACCTTCCCGGGGGTTTCTTAGGACGTTTGACTCACTGTTGTGGTGTTATCCCCCATCCCAGCTGGCCCATATAGAACAGCCAAAGATCCTGGTCAGCCCTCAAGGGAAGGCAGGGGCAGACCATGTCATTCCCCGCCATCCAAGGAGGCTTCCATACTTGCAGAGCCGATACATAGCGCTCTGGTACTGGGCTCACCCAAGGAATCGTCACGTCCTGCACATGGCTGCTTAGCCTCACTTCCGTATATTGGGCCTTCCGTTCACCATAGGCTGTTCTTCCGGAAACCAGAAGTATGCAGTCTGCAGATGACATCCACACAGTGAGCTTTCGATTCGGACTTTCCATGTAATGGATTTGCTAGCCAAGCAATATTCCATTTCGTGCCACTAGGACACTTTTCCACCTTTTATGAAGCCCACACAGCGAGCTTTCGATTTGGACTTTCCACATAATGGATTTGCTATCCAAGCAATATTCCATTTCATGCCTCTGGGTCTTCATGCACCTTTAAATGTCAACCTGAATGTAGTTAAAGTAAGCTGCGGTCAACTTGAGCTTGTTGACATCTCCATAGAGCTTGTCCTCAAATGAAGCAGGTGTGGGCCAAAATATCTTTCTCTGTTCTGCATACGTTGGGCAATCCTGCAGCAAGTGTTTTGCTGTCATTTTTCCAGTTCTACAATTACATTCATCGGTATCTCCTATCTTTAGTTTATTGAACAAGTGGTATTTCAGCCTGTTATGTCCTGTGCGGAGTCTGAAGATTGCTACTTGTTCTCTTCGGTCGAGTTTGTAATATGCATCATCCTTCTGGTGGCCTGGATGCTCTGATTCCCATTTGGTTCTATAAGTGCTTTTTATCAACCTCTTTGCCTCATTATAGGTTATGTCTATGTCAGGCTGTGGTAGTCGTCCGCCCTCTTTTGCCAGTCTGTCAGCCTCTTCATTTCCAGGTATACTGCAATGTGATGGGATCCACTGTATTACAACTTTTTTGGATTTCTGGCATAGACCATGGAGTGCTGCTCTTAGGTCAGCTAGTTCTGTGCTGTTTTTGCTCTTCAGTATTGAGACAGCTGACTTTGCATCTGTAAAGATAGCTATTTGCGTGTCTTTATTTTCCTCCATCAAAAGCATTTCTGCTGCAGTTTTCAGAGCCTCTACCTCCGCTTTGAAGTTACTTGAAAACTTTCCAGTTGCCACTGAATGTGTTTTTTTCACTCCATTTTTTAAATTTAGGAGAATTCCTCCTCCTCCATTCTCTACTGAATTTTTGGCTGATCCATCTGTATATGCATGGGTCCAATTGCTGCTTGGGTAATGTTCTTTTATGTAGTTTAGGGTTATTTCTCTTCTTTCGGTTACATGCTGAGTGTTCTTTTTCTCAATACCAGGAATGTTTTCTATCATCTCAGGCAGTTGCTGCTGTCTCCAAGCTGGGAACTTGTCTGCATTGTAAATGGGTTTGACTGTTGATATGTTAAGTATGGGATCTGCCCTAATCTTTCGTTTTGCAGTTTCTACAAAGTTGCTACGCTTCAGTCTTCCCTTTCCAAAACCACTAAACCTTTTATACATAGGGTGGTCTGTCAATCTTCTAAATTTTTCAGCTTGTTGCTGGGCTCTGCTATCTCTTCTATCCTGCATTGGTTGTAAACAAGTTATCTTTTCTAATTCATTAATAGGCGTTGTCTTCAGGCTTCCAGTTATGATTCGCATTCCTTGGTTTTGGACTCTACTTATTTTGTTAAAGTTTGACTTAGCTGCTGTTGCCCAAGCTGCAATGCCATATTCCAGTGCTGGCCTCACCCGTCCAGTATATAACTTCTTGAGAACTTTCTCATCTGCTCCCCACGTTGTACCAGCAAGCTTTTTCATGATTGCCATTCTTTGCCTTGCTCTTGTTCGATTTTTCTCAACCTGTGTCTTCCATGTCAGGCGACGATCAAAGGTGACTCCTAGATAGTTTGGATTTTCTTCATGGCGCAATATTTTTCCATTCAATACCAGCTTAGGTTGCTGAGAAGCTGGTATTAGTATAGCTTCCTTCCATGCCTGTGGGACTATTCCCCTCTTCCAGCTGTAATTTAGGACTGCTAGTAGTTTCTTTTTTGCCTTAGTGCCTAGTCCTATTAGCATTTCATTTGTGATTCCATCCTTTCCTGGTGATGTCTTCTTTTTTAGGGTATTCATTGCCTGTTCCATTTCTTCCATTGTTAGATTTGCCATCATATATTCTGCTGCTGTCTCTGTATATCTATGATGTATCTGTTTATCTTTGATTGCATTCTTCTGTTCGGCTGTAATATCAATGTGGTTTGCACTGGCATAGTGTTCCATTAGTGCATTTGCAGCCTTTTTTCCTGTAAGCAAGGCATTTCCTTGTTTAATTGTTATTTGTTTGTTTCTAGGTCCTTCATTGTTCATGGCTTTCACTAGTTTCCATAGTTTGTTTCCATCCCTGTCAAAATTCAGGTTTTCTGTTTTTTTCCTCCAACAATCTCTTGTTGTTTGATTTACTGTTCTTTTATATTTTGCTGAGATGGCTTTGAGAGAGATGTTCGCTTCAGTTGTTTGTTCTCTCTCTGCGGTCTTCCTAGCATCTTCAACTTTGTCCTCCAAAATTTGTAGTTCTTCAGTCCAGTATGGTTTGTAATTTTTCCTCGCTCCTCTTGGAATAGACTCAGTGGCAGCCTGTATTATTGCTCTGTTTAGACTTTCCACCATTTGCTTCATGTTGCCATATCGTGTATTTATGTTTTCACAATATGTGTCTGTTAGTATGGCAAATCTGTCCCAATCTGCTCGTTTGTAATTCCAACGGGGCAAAGGCTTTTGCTCCTGTGGAACATACTCCATATTTATTACAAGCTTGATTGGTCTGTGGTCACTACCTGCTAATTGGTCAAGCACATGGCGATCGATTTTGTGGAGGATGTCTCCTGTGCAGAAAGCTAAGTCTGGAGTAGAAGTGGTAATCCATCTTCTGGAGTAAAAGCTCGGTGTGTCATCCGCTTTGTTGAGTAGATGGAGATTTGAGTCTATTTCCCAGTCCTCCACTTCATCTCCTCTTTTGTCAGTATCTGGGTATCCCCATCTTTCTGAACGGCTATTAAAGTCTCCGACAACAATGCAATTTGTGTCAGTTATTTCCATGTTTGAGAGTGTAAGATCCTTATCTGCCGGGCTATACAGATTGTAAATTCTTATTTTCACGTCCTTTATCATTATATCAACACCTATAATTTCCGTTTGGTTGTCAGAGATCACAGATACTTCGCTGCAAGGTATTGTATTTCGTGTAAGTATTAGAACTCCTCCTTTGTGTCCTTCGCGGTCGAAACGTGTGGCCTGATATCCCTTGACTGAAAATGTGCGATTGGCGTTGAGGTGTGTCTCTTGAATGCATGCCACATCTATTCTATCTTTATGAAGACGCTGTGTTAGGGAGGCTTTCTTGTTATAAACTCCTTCTGCATTCCATTGTAGTATGTTGAGTGTCCGGGGTGTTTGGTCAATAACTCTTAACCTACTCCTCTGTGCCTTGACTCCACAGCACAGGGGAAGGTGACCACCAGTAGTCATGGGTGGACCCCCTCGAGGCAGGGGGCCCGGCACTATCACCGCCTGATGGGACTTCACGGGATTAGCACCATAACGATTTATTTTCATCTGTGGCATCATGAAATGATAAAGTTACGTTGCACTTCTTTGTCAAGCCTGTGGCTCAGTACATCCGATTTCGACAAGCATTTGTTCGGGATGCTTTCCCTAGCCTTTGACTGTCCCCAGTCTACCTACAAGGCAGCAGGTTTGTGCGTCACTTTGTCTGGTCCCTCTCCCTTGACCTGTCCGACATGGGTGACCCTACCAGTAGCTGTGCTACCGTCGGCATAGCTCTTGGGGTCATTGGAACGCTCAAGCCCCTCTACCTCGTCAAGGTGGACGCACGGCAGAGGGGATTTCAAGGGAAATAATGCATGATATTCTGATTTTACAGTGAATCCCTTAGTACTGAATTGCATCAACTGTGTCCTTAATTTTTGTGTAAAGTACAGGTATAGGGTGTATTTTTAATGACTGTGCAGTGGTTGAAAATATTTCTGATCCAACTTTTGTAGACGGTGCTACCTGCTTCTGTTAGCGCCGAATGTTGGGTGGCGCTTACCAAATCCGACATCCCACATTGTGCCAACGGCTTTGGGCGGAGGAGCGCAATTTCGAGGGTACAAGATTTATCCTAGTGCGAGGAAATGCAACCTAAAGACTCAATGTCATGGCAAGGATACCAGGTCCTAAACCTTCGGTTGGCAACTGGTCTAGAGATCAAAGCTCCGATAGGTGGAAAGTTAGAGCATTGCTTTGCTGATCCGGCAGCTTCTGCAACCTGCTTGTCCCAGACGTATTGGTGTTGTCTTTCCTCTGGAGTAAGCTAGACAAGCAGAGAGAGGGATCATGCTGCATGGGCAACACATGGTCTCTAAATTCAGCCCAGGCTTTTTGTTATGGAGAGGTATAACTCCATTTTACAAACTTTTGTCTGTCACGATGTCAGTCAGTCAGGCAGTCAGTCAGTCAGTCAGTCAGTCAGTCAGTCAGTCATACCAAATATTCCTCAAGACATGTGAGTTAGTCCTTTATATTTACATTACCATATATATGTGCATGTTTAATGATTTTGCAGTGTTTGAGAATATTGCAGGTCCAAGTTTTGTATTGACCTCTATAAAGTTCATGCAACATAATAAGTAAATACAAAACTTGGACCGGAAATATTTTCAAACACTGCAAAATCATTAAAAATACAACCTTTACCAGTACGGTACATAGCGTTGAACGGGGTAATTTATTTATTCGTCATTTTATTTTTAACTGTACTGCTAACTTACTGATCTCTGAAACGCGTGAGCATGTTACGCGCTGTAGATGCAATAAACAACTGTAAACACGTGTTCGGTGTATCTAAGTGGGAAAACTTTAAATAGAAGAAGAGGAGGAGGAGGAGGAGGAGCAGAAGCAAAAGCAGAAGCAGAAGCAGAAGAAGAAGAAGAAGAAGAAGAAGAAGAAGAAGAAGAAGAAGAAGAAGAAGAAGAAGAAGAAGAAGAAGAAGAAGAAGAAGAAGAAGAAGAAGAAGAAGAAGAAGAAGAAGAAGAAGAAGAAGAAGAAGAAGAAGAAGAAGAAGAAGAAGAAGAAGAAGAAGAAGAAGAAGAAGGAGAAGGAGAAGGAGAAGGAGAAAGCGAAGGAGGAGGAGGAGGAGGAGGAGAAGAAGAAGAAGAAGAAGAAGAAGAAGAAGAAGAAGAAGAAGAAGAAGAAGAAGAAGAAGAAGAAGAAGAAGAAGAAGAAGAAGAAGAAGAAGAAGAAGAAGAAGAAGAAGAAGAAGAATAAGGAGGAGGAGGAGGAGTAGTAGTAGTAGGGGGAGTAGTAGTATTAGTAGTAGGAGGAGGAGGAGGAGGAGAAGGAGGGGAGGAGGAGGAGGAATAGGAGGAGGATGAGGAGGGGGAGAAGGAGGAGGAGACGGAGAAGCAGAAGCAGAAGGAGAAGCAGAAGCAGAAAGAGAAGCAGAAGGAGAAGGAGAAGCAGAAAGAGAAGCAGAAACAGAAGCAGAAGCAGACGCAGCAGCAGCTTCCTGTCTAGTGTATCGTTTCATGTGCCATTCTTGCCACGTATCTGTTCATTATGTTCATGATGTTATAAAATTAACATAGCCTGTACTACATTCATTAGGCCGCATCAGCTGACTAAGACAATACGACTGTTTGTTTATAGCGCTCTTAAGATACCTACCCGTCTGTTACTAGGTCACAGTGCTAAAATTACAGCTGTTACACGCGGACACAATCAACTTCAATCACCACCACCACCACCACCGCAACCACCACCACCACCACCACCACCACCACCACCACCACCACCACCACCACCACCACCACCGACAATATAGTACCTTGCGGTGTATGGCAGAGGGATCTATGAGCCTGAGTAATTAAGGCCGCCTGGCTAGTGCAGTCGTTGCGAACTGTGCAGGTTAGGATTTTCTTTTTGCTCGCGACAGAAAAAAAAATCCCACACCTTACCCAGGATTCGAACCCGGGTCTCCTGAAGGAGAAACCGGCGTTCTCCTCATCAATCAATCAATCAATCAATCATGTGCCATGCCGGAAAGCGTGGGCGGTCATGACTCGCCATTTCATTCGATCACCAGAGTCGTGGATCAGCTCAGTGTTCCTGTCTCGTCCATGCCATGTTCTCCTCATATTTTGTGCAAAACTTTGCGTCCATAACAGCCTTTCGAAATTGCTCTATATCATAAGCCAGTTGTCTCCCATTCCAAGTCCCAATGTTATATTTTCTTTAAGTTCGACTCAAGGCCCTTCCATGGCAAGACAATCTGGAAGCATTCCATCACCACAGTTCCTTGTATCACTGCCTGTGGCACACTCCTACCGTGTGGCTTTAAGATTCTCTTTATCTGGGAGTCTTATGAATGGATCTCGTTTCCTGTTTCTATATTCTCTATACAGAGGTCAGCATGATCGAATGGATTAGAACGCGTGTTAAACATCCGGTATGCTGATGCCGAGGTAATGGGTTCTTCTTCTTCTTCTTCTTCGTTCATCCGGAGTAATTTTTTCGGATGTGACTGCGTTGTGCCTGTTTACAGCAGAGCTGCGTTCTTGCGCCGTTAGGCCGACACATCCGACTTCTGCGGGCATTTGTTGACCGGGTTAACCTTCCCGAGGGTTTCTTAGGACGTTTGACTCTCACTGTTGTGGTGTTATCCCCCATCCCAGCTGGTCCATATAGAGCAGCCAAAGATCCTGGTCAGCCCTCAAGGGAAGGCAGGGGCAGACCATGGGCATTCCCCGCCATCCAAGGAGGCTTCCATACTTGCAGAGCCGATACATAGCGCTCTGGTACTGGGCTCACCCAAGGAATCGTCACGTCCTGCACATGGCTGCTTAGCCTCACTTCCGTATATTGGGCCTTCCGTTCACCATAGGCTGTTCTTCCGGAAACCAGAAGTATGCAGTCTGCAGATGACATCCACACAGTGAGCTTTCGATTCGGACTTTCCATGTAATGGATTTGCTA
>JACEFZ010025934.1:0-58007 GCA_014155875.1 Cepaea nemoralis
CACACAAAAACCCCACACACACACACACACACACACACACACACCACTCTCTCACGCTCATCATTCTGTCTCTCATTCCCTCACTGACTCTCTCACTAAAACTACAGTAATGTACATAATTTTATTTATACATGAAAAAATAAAAAGGTTTTTAAAACTGATAATTTAAAGATGAGAATACAAAAACTTTGATTCGACTATTACATAACATGCGTGTTACATCATGCATCTGCTCAGCTCTCTCTCTCCTCCTCTCTCCTCTCTCTCTCACTCTCTCTCTCTTTTGTATTCTTTCATATACACACACTCCCCCACGCATGCGCGCGCTCACACAACACACTAACTCAACTCTCCTGTCTCACCTCTCACACACACACTTCACGCACACACTCACTCTCTAAAATCAACTCTTTCACAATACAAAAAATAGATATGATATCTATACCACGTGAGACATCCCACTCTGACCCTCCCCCTTCTTCCCCTCCCCGCCCCCTCCAAATCCCGAAATTTCGCCTGCATCACGTGCCGTTACATTGTAGCTTTGGGATACGTCCTTGATCTCAATAGTATGCAAAAAAATCCCGGGAAACAAAACAATATTTTTTAATTTTTTAACTTCTTGTTTTGATTCTTAACGGCGACTTTAAGTCAATAAATGTTTGCATCAAATGTCTTCCTGCCAGTGAAGTAGAAGGTATGTTTTGTGCTCCTCAGGCTGTCTTAAGACATTTTTTTGTGATTTTGTCTTTTGCAGTTTGTGATTTCGTCATATTGCAGTTGTGTTGACTGTGTAAACAATACATAAAAAGAAACACTCGGACATTATATAAATTTACCCAAAAAATTTTCGAAGAACATGACCGAGATTGGGACCTGTATTTTGGGCCTACATTGGGAGCGATACGAACACGCCACAATGAGGATACTGTTTTTTCACCATTTTTTTGTTATACGGAAGAGAACCTATATTACCAATTGAAAATTTTGCTTAAAACCCCGACGAAAATAAAGGGAGAAGATTTCATGAGATGATTTTACAAGAAATGCATAAAGCACATGTGAGATTGAGAAGCAATGTAATCAAAGCCAAGAAAAACAGAAAAAGTACGCAGATCGAAATACACAACTACAAGAATTCAAAGTGGGTGATAGAGTATACTATAAAAAACATAGAAGAAATTCCCAAATTTGATAGTAATTTTGGGTTTCAGGATATTAATTTTTTGAAAAATTTGGCCCATTCATATTATATCAAGAACCAAATTACAGGGCATCTGGCACGTGCACATGTAGAACATCTGAGACGGGATGATGAAAACAATAAAGTCGATAATAATTTTTCAGAAGGGCTTCATTCAGAAGGACAACTCGTCAGACGAGTTTAAAAATGTGATTAAACAGGGAAACCCCAAAAAATCGTTGTATCAGAACAAAGAACAACACCATCATTATTCGAAGAACTTGTGAACAGTCGGAGACGAATCGAAAAACCACCACTCTTGTGGGAGATGAAATGAGCTGTACGATGGGTCCCGGGCTGATATATTTAATCTATGGAAGATTTAACGCTCCGTATAAGAATACCCGACAAGAGCAAAAGGAAAAAAGATAGACAGAAAGAGAGAGAAATTAAAAAAATGAAAAATTAAGAAGGTTCTCTAGCGATGAAGATTCCCCGGATTTAAAAAGGGTTTTTGAGGAATCAAAACAAAAAAAATTAATTTTAATGTTGAAAGGAAAATAATTAGAGGCCGTAACGTAAATAAAGAAGAGCGGAATGGATGAGGAATCAGAGCCCGATGGGGTAATAGTATGATGAAAATATTACAAGTTCTTACCATGAAAATAGTGTGAAGACGCTGACAGAGATATGGCTATTATAGAGAGAAAAAAATTATATCTCAGAATTTAGCATTTTTGAAAAACAAGTAAAACGGAGAATAGTGTATAAGAGGGAGATAGAGTCAAGAAAAAAAAAACTGTAGTATTTTTTATGCTCCCGTGTATAAGCTAGATGAAATACCAGGAAAGTTCTCTATATAGAGACAATCACTGTAGTTGGTGAGAGTATAGGCTGTGGATAACAGTAAACTCTGTATTTTAAAAGTTTTTATTTTTGGGCTGGACATGAGTTTTGTTTTTTTTTTAAAGAGTAAATAAGAGTTATTTTGCCCATAAAAGTGACAAATGATGTCTTCCTAAATTGTTGACTAGCTTACTAACGATTTTTTTTAAATTACGAAAAGATTGATTTTTATTGTGTATATTATTTTTAATAATGTCGGAGGGGAAAACGATGTACAAAAAAATAAAGGGGGGGGGGGGGGAAGGATGTTTGTTTTGAATTGTGCTTGTCTCCAATTACTCCCTGATTTGTGGTTTTATTTATTTGACTTGTTTAATATTATCATATTAGTTTGGGCAGTTATTTTTTACTTATAATTATCAGTTTTAAAAAGTGTTTTCCTTATGATTGAGTTGTCGTAAGTATTTTTTTTTTTGGGGGGGGGGGTTTTTTTAAAGGGAAAAACAACAGACTGGGCAATTACGTAGAGCTATGGCTGACAGGGTTTTTAAGCTTGTTCATAAATTTCCTTATTGAGTGACCATGTTAATAAGGTCCTTGGATTTGGCATACCTCTGTATAAAAAAATTTCGTTTTTAGAGCAATAATGTTAGACAACTTTCTTTAGAACCTAAAAAGAGATATCTTTGCCTTGTTGGGGGTGGTTTAGTAAACCTGGGGTAAACATGGAGTAAGTGCCATGAGGTTAGACTGTAGAATTTGATAAGAGAAAATTTTGTGTGGCTTGGGGGGGTTTATCGGTCGCTGTGGCTGAAAAGTAACCGAAAACAACTAGAAGATGAGCTTGCAGGGTTTTAGGAGAAGTAGACATGGTAAATGGTTATAAATAGTAATTAAGAGTGGCTGCGCTTGTCAAAAATAATGGGGCAAACATGACTGAGCGTCATGTTCAGGATGGGGTTACGGGGGTTTGGGTTTAAACCCGGGGGGTGGCCATAGATGGTGCTGTGGATATCAGCACAACTTATAATGGTCGAAGATCAAGTTATGTAGAAGTTATGTTTAATAGAGAACAGTGTTTTTTTTTTGGGTTCTGTGGTTGCAGCATAACCCGGGGTGAGTATAGCTTAAATGCCAAGGGGGAGAAGTTTTGTTTATAATAAATAAACAGTGAATTATTTTTTTTGGGTGCTGTGGTTACAGCATAACCGGGGTGAACATGGATTGAAGCCATGAAATAGAATTTGCGTGGGAAAAGGAAGGTCCTTTATACATGGGCAAATAAAGAGTGGGGTTGATTGAGGAGGATACTGACATAGTATAGGCTGGACAGTGTGGAAGCTTTCTACATAAGGTCATTAGTAGTATTTTTTCTGGCTGTGGCTAGAAGCACAACTTTTACTGGTCGGAGATTAGGTGAAGTAGATGTTTTTGATAGCATTTTTACTTTGGTTAATGACATAATATGGGGATAAATGGGGCAGATGGGGTTTTCGGATTGCTAAAGTAGACATGCATGTTGGGTTGCTCATTAAAGGGTGTTGTGGGTAACAACATAACTTTGTGTGTTCGTTAATTCTGGAGGGTGTAGAGAGAAAAATATATTTTTTTTATTATAAGATTTGTAAAAAGGTTTTTTTTAAAAAAAACTTTATTTCATAAAGTTTTTTTGTGTACAAGGGAGGATACATGTTACTGTTTTTTGCTATTTTTCTATTTTTGTGCGTACCATTTCTCTGTCTGTCTAAACCTGTGTTGTATGGATTGTTTACAGAAGAGTATGATATGTTGAATTTTTTTTAATAAATTTGGATAAGGTTTCATGTCCATTATAACATTGAAATCGGTGAGAATTTAAGTGATTGCTTGTGACCTTGTGGAAGAAAGAAGAAGTATTAAAGGTCCATGTATATGAGGGATGTTATAATGTCTATAAAAAGAAATAGCGGTTAGCTAAAATTTCCATAAATTTGGGTAAAGCACTGGGAATAGCGGATAGCTATAAGTCCATGCGTGGTTTAAAAAAGATCAGGAAAAGTGTAGGTTTTATGTCGATTACTTTGATATTTAGAATATAGAGGTTGAGGATATCAAATAGGTTTGGGTTTAAGACTTTTCGGGGAAAAATCTTGGGTTGGGGGAAGAAAGTATATAACAGAGTCTCTCTAGTGGGGGACTTGGCTTGGTGTGCAATGGGGAAAATTCTTATAGACAGGATGGGCAAAGTCGCTAAGGGGTAGCTAGGTGTTGTCATCCTATGACAAGTGGTAGTGAACGTTTAGTTGTGACCATCCATCGTACAGGAAGGTCGCTAGAAGCTTTTGGATACCACCGGGAATTGGAGATGACCTCTGTTGTAATTTCATTTTGAACGATTGTAGCGGATTTTTAAACTTTTAAAATGAACTCTCCAATAACAAACACGTCAAACTACTGATGGATTTTGGGTTGTCGTCTATCGTTACAGTCAGCCTGAATGACATTGCCTCCTGCATCTTTCATTTATCCACCAGGCCAACGGACTCTGCAGAGAACCACCGATCTGCCCAAAGTTGGTATCTCCCTAACAACTATTCCAGAGCGAACTACATGGAAAGATGAACATAGACCTATCATTACTAATCCAGACAAAAGTGAGAGGAATATTTGACAAGGAAGAACAGAACAGTGTGCAGCGTAGAACAGCCACTCTCAGCTTCCTTGATGAAGATACGCACATGCTCTCTGGATCCGAGTCTACACAGATGTGTCAGCACAAAATGCTGTTCAAAACGGAGGAGCGGGAATGTACATAGAATACCCAAATAATACTAGGGCCACAGCCTGAGTACTGACAGGAAAGTACTGCCATAACTATGATGCTGAAATTGAGGCAATCAAGATAGCAACAGAGAAATTACTAAATACCAGCAATCGTACACAACCTGTGGTGATATTGACAGATGCAAAATTAGTATTCGAGGCGCTCCTGTCTGGGAAATTGCCAGTACTAAGGACACTACTTTCTGAACTTAGCAGTCAGCATACGGTCACAATACAGTGGATACCATCCACTGTGGATTAACCGGAAACGACAGAGCTGATCAATTGGCTAAAGAGGGAGCCAAAGAAGAACAGTCTGATGTGCCCGTTACATACCACCAAAAGAACAGAATGATCACATCAGCCAGAAAGCCACCAAAACCTGCTCCAGATGACTACCACATTATGGAAGACCAGAACAAGTCATTATTCTGCGCCTCAGAACAGGACACAATAGATTATGCAACCACATGTATACAAAATTCAAGATTGGTGAAACAGCCATGTGCCATATGTGGATTGGCGTCACAGACAGCAGAGCACATACTCCAAGACTGCCCAAATATAACATATCTAGGCAAACCTTCTGGTCTAGAGAGACGACAGTGGAAGATAAACTATGGACCGCTGTGTGAACTGAAAAAGACAGTTAAATTCATACAAGAGACAACATTGCAGTTATAGACATATTTCAAGCGAACGAAAGAAGAAGAATATCTATATATAGTATATATATATATATATATATATATATATATATAATATAGATATATATATTATATATATATATATATATATATATGCCCCTGAGGTCCATAGAGGACTTTGACATATAGTGAAGTAATAGCTCCACTCACCCCACGGACTTTACAACCATGGCAAACGAAATAATCGGGAGACCTAACAACACGCGCAGTGTGGGGTGAGTGGAGCTATTACTTCACTATATTTTCTGAGATATGTCCTGGGTGTAGGGATAGGTGTAATCAGTCTAACGAACCCCTCCAGTCCACTAGACCCTGCTTTCTCACAATCTTTCAACCTAGGGGAGCTAACTACTAGGGGCTCAGGACGGAAGACATGACTCTGGTGTCATCTAACTAATAATAGAACATTGTATTATGTACAGCAGTGACGTAGAGAGCAGTTCTAGATTGGTGTAGAGAATATCAGAGATAGATCGACAAAGGAGTAGCAATATAGGATCCAAGGTTCATCATTGGGCGGTGCTAGTCCAGTCGTCACGTTCCGCTGTAGCAGTCGCCTCACCGGATGTTGGCAGATCCTCCCTCGACAAGTCTGGAAAGGCTGGACTGCTTGACACCGGTTGTCGACTTCTCTGGAACCCAGCTCAGGTTCGGGCACACTCCATCGTACACTCTTCTAGGCAGACTCTGTCGGTCACAGAGGAGTTCATATTGAATCTGAACACATTGATCAGGTGGCCCATTCTAACCGTTCACAAAACACTTACTGAAGTCACTGAACTGACCAAGGTTATGACCGGGTCAGTTTATCACAGATGTTTACGCACAAGAGTTAATCGTTGGAGCATCACAGCTCAACTCCTCGACAAAGCCTCTGTGGGCCTCTGTGGTCTGATGATGTAAAGCACATGAGTAATAAACAAAGACTCTCTGGGCTTCAGTGGCCCGATCCAGTGCTGAATATGAGTCAATAACAAAGTCTCTATGGACCTCAGGGGCATATATATATATATATATATATATATATATATATATATATATATATATATATATATATAATATATATATATATATATATATATAGATATTCTTCTTCTTTCGTTCGCTTGAAATATGTCTATAACTGCAATGTTGTCTCTTGTATGAATTTAACTGTCTTTTTCAGTTCACACAGCGGTCCATAGTTTATCTTCCACTGTCGTCTCTCTAGACCAGAAGGTTTGCCTAGATATGTTATATTTTGGGCAGTCTTGGAGTATGTGCTCTGCTGTCTGTGACGCCAATCCACATATGCACATGGCTGTTTCACCAATCTTGAATTTTGTATACATGTGGTTGCATAATCTATTGTGTCCTGTTCTGAGGCGCAGAATAATGACTTGTTCTGGTCTGTCCATAATGTGGTAGTCATCTGGAGCAGGTTTTGGTGGCTTTCTGGCTGATGTGATCATTCTTTTCTTTTGGTGGTATGTAACGGGCACATCAGACTGTTCTTCTTTGGCTCCCTCTTTAGCCAATTGATCAGCTCTGTCGTTTCCGGTTAATCCACAGTGGGATGGTATCCACTGTATTGTGACCTTATGCTGACTGCTAAGTTCAGAAAGTAGTGTCCTTAGTACTGGCAATTTCCCAGACAGGAGCGCCTCGAATACTAATTTTGCATCTGTCAATATCACCACAGGTTGTGTACGATTGCTGGTATTTAGTAATTTCTCTGTTGCTATCTTGATTGCCTCAATTTCAGCATCATAGTTATGGCAGTACTTTCCTGTCAGTACTCAGGCTGTGTCCCTAGTATTATTTGGGTATTCTATGTACATTCCCGCTCCTCCGTTTTGAACAGCATTTTGTGCTGACCCATCTGTGTAGACTCGGATCCAGAGAGCATGTGCGTATTCTTCATCAAGGAAGCTGAGAGTGGCTGTTCTACGCTGCACACTGTTCTGTTCTTCCTTGTCAAATATTCCTCTCACTTTTGTCTGGATTAGTAATGATAGTCTATGTTCATCTTTCCATGTAGTTCGCTCTGGAATAGTTGTTAGGGGATACCAACTTTGGGCAGATCGGTGGTTTCTCTGCAGAGTCGTTTGGCCTGGTGGATAAATGTAACAGATGCAGGAGGCAATGTCATTCAGGCTGACTGTAACGATAGACGACAATCCAACTCCATCAGTAGTTTGACGTGTTTGTTTATTGGAGAGTTCATTTTACAAGTTTACAAATCCGCAGTACAATCGTTCAAAATGAAATTACAACAGAGGTCATCTCCAATTCCCGGTGGTATCCAAAAGCTTCTAGCGACCTTCCTGTACGATGGCATGGTCACAACTAAACGTTCACTACCACTTGTCATAGGATGACAACACCTAGCTACCCCTTAGCGACGTGCCCATCCATGTCTATAAGAATCTTCCCATTGCACACCAAGCCAAGTCCCCCACTAGAGAGACTCTGTTATATTACTTTCTTCCCCCAACCAAGACTTTTCCCCGAAAAGTCTTAAACCCGAAACCTATTTGATATCCTCAATCTCTATATTCTAAATATCTAAGTAATCGACATCATAACCTACACTCTTCCTGATCATTTTTAACCACGCATGGACTTATAGCTATCCGCTATTCCCCAGTGCTTTACCCAATATTCATGGAAATTTTAGCTAACCGCTATTTCTTTTTTATAGACATTATAACACTCCATCATATACATGGACCTTTAATACTTCTTCTTCTCTTCCACAAGGTCACAAGCAATTCACTTAAATTCTCACCCGATTTCAATGTTATAATGGACATGTATACCTTATCCAAATTATTATTATAAAAATTCAACATATCATACTCTTCTGTAAACAATCCATACAACACAGGATAGACAGACAGAGAAATGGTACGCACCAAGAATAGAAAAGATAGCAAAAAACAGTAACATGTATCCTCCCTTGTACACACAAAACTTTATGAAATAAAGTTGTTCTTTAAAAAAACCTTTTACAAATCTTATAATCAAAAAAATGATATGTTTCTCTTTACACTTCCTCCCAGAATTAACGAACACACTAAGTTATGTTGTTATCCACAACACCCATTACTATGAGCAACCCAACATGCATGTCTACTTTAGCAATCCGAAAACCCCATCTGCCCCATTTATCCCCATATTATGTCATTAACCAAAGTAAAAATGCTATCTAAAACATCTACTTCACCTAATCTCCGACCAGTACAAGTTGTGCTTCTAGCCACAGCCAGCAAAAATACTACTAATGACCTTATGTATGTAAGCTTCCACACTGTCCAGCCTATACTATGTCAGTATCCTCCTCAATCAACTCCACTCTTTATTTGTCCATGTATCACGGACCTTCCCTTTTCCACGCAAACTTCTATTTCATGGCTTTCAATCCATGTTCACTCCTGGTTATGCTGTAACCACAGCACCCAACAAAAATAATATCACTGTTTATTTATTATGAACATAACTTCTACCCCTTGGCATTTAAGCTATACTCATCCCGGGTTATGCTGCAACCACAGAACCCAAAAATAATAACACTGTTCATCTATTATGAACATAACTTCTACATAACTTGATCTTCGACCATTATAAGTTGTGCTGATATCCACAGCACCATCTATGGCCACCCCCAGGTTAAGCCAACCCCAGTAACCCACATCCTGAACATGACGCTCAGTCCATGTTTGCTCCTATTATTTCTGACAAGCGCAGCCACTCTTAATTACTATTTATAACCATTTACCATGTCTACTTCTCCTAAAACCCTGCAAGCTCATCTTCTAGTTGATTTCGGTTACATTGTCAGCCACAGCGACCGATCAACCCCCCAAGCCACTACAAAATATCTCTTTATCAAATTCTACACGTCTAACCTCATGGCACTTACTCCATGTTTACCCCAGGTTTACTAAACCCACCCCCAACAAGGCAAAGATATCTCTCTTTATGTTCTAAAGAAAGTTGTCTAACATTATTGCTCTGAACGTAATTTCTTTATACAGAGGTATGCCAAATCCCAAGGACCTTATTAACATGGTCACTCAATAAGGACAAGTCTTATTGAACAAGCTTATACCCTGTCAGCCATAGCTCTACGTAATTGCCCAGTCTGTTGTTATTCCTTAAAAAATCCCCCCCCCCAAAAAAAAAAAATACTTTACGACAACTCAATCATAAGGAACAACACTTTTTTCAAACTGATAATTATAAGTCAAAATAACTGACCAAACTAATATGATAATATTAAACAAGTCAAAATAAATGAAACCACAAATCACGAGTAATTGGAGACAAGCACAATTCAAAACAGAACATCCTTCCCCCCCCCCCTTTACTTTTTGTACATCGTTTATCCTCCGACATTATTCAAAATAATATACACAATAAAATATCAATCATTTCGTAACTTAAAAAAATCCGTTAGTAAGCAAGTCAACAATTTAGGAAGACATCATTTGTCACTTTTATGGGCAAAATAACTCTTATTTACTCGTTAAAAAAAAACAACAACTCATGTCCAGCCCAAAAATAACAACTATTAAATACAGAGTTTACTGTTATCCACAGCCTATACTCTCACCAACTACAGTGATTGTCTCTATATAGAGAACTTTCCTGGTATTTCATCTAGCCTTAATACACGGCAGCATAAATATACTACAGTTTATTTATTTCTTGACTCTATTCTACCATCTTATACACTATCTCTCCGTTTTACTTGTTTCTTCAATAATGCTAAATTTCTGAGATATAATTTTTTTCTCTCTATAATAGCCATATCTCTGTCAGCGTCTTCACCACTATTTTCATGGTAAGAACTTGTAATATCTTCACTCATACTATTATCTCCATCGGGCTCTGATTCCTCATCCATTCCCTGCTCTTCTTTATTTACGTTACTGGCCTCTAATTATTTTCCGTTCAACATTCAATCTAATTTGTTTGTCTTGATTCCTCAATAACCTTTCTAAAATCGGGATATCTTCATCGCTAGATGAACCTTCTCTAATTCTTTTCATTCTTTTAATTTCTCTCTCTTTCTGTCTATCTATTTTCCTTTTTGCTGCTTGTCTGGTATTCTTATACGGAGCGTCTAAATCTTCCATAGATTCAATACTATCAGCCCTGGACCCATCGTACAGCTCATTTTCATCTCCCACAAGAGTGGTGGTTGTTTTCGATTTCGTCTCCGACTGTTCACAAGTTTCTTCGAATAATGATGGTGTTGTTCTTTGTTCTGATACAACGATCTTTTGAGGTTCCTGATTAATCACATATTTAACTCGTCTGACGAGTTGTCCTTCTGAATGAAGCCCTTCTGAATAATTATTATCGACTTTATTGTCTTCATCATCCCGTCTCAGATGTTCTACATGTGCACGTGCCAGATGCCCTGTAATTTGGTTCTTGATATAATATGATACTGGGCCTAATTTTTCTAAAATATAATATCCTGAAACCCAATTACTATCAAACTTGGAATTTCTTCTATGTTTTTTATAGTATACTCTATCACCCACATTGAATTCTTGTAGTTGTGTATTTCGATCTGCGTACTTTTTCTGTCTTTCTCTGGCTTTGATTACATTGCTTCTCAATCTCACATGTGCTTTATGCATTTCTTGTAAAATCATCTCATGAAACTCTTCTCCCATGTATTTTCGTCGAGGTTTAAGCAAATTATCAATTGGTAATATAGGTTCTCTTCCGTATAACAAAAAGAATGGTGAAAAACCAGTATCCTCATTGTGGCGTGTTCGTATCGCTCCCAATGTAGGCCCAAAATACAGGTCCCAATCTCGGTCATGTTCTTCGACATTTTTGGCTAATATATTATATAATGTCCGATGTTGTCTCTCATTTTTATGTATTGTTTACACAGTCAACACAATCTGCAATATGACGAAATCACAAACTGCAATGAGACAACATCACAAAACACTGTCTTTAAGACAGCCTGAGGTAGCACAACACATACCTTCTACTTCACTGGCAGGAAGACATTTGAATGCAAACATTTATTGACTTAACGTCGCCGTTAAGAATCAAAACAAGAAGTTAAATAATTAAATAATATTGTTTCGTTTTCCCGGGATTTTATGCATACTATTGAGATCAAGGACGTATCCCAAAGCTACAAGTGTAACCAGGCACGTGATGCAGGCGAAATTTCGGGATTTGGAGGGAGTTCGGGGAGGGGAAGGAGGGGGAGGGTCAGAGTGGGATGTCTCACGTGGTATAGATATCATATCTATTGTATGTATGTGTGAAAGAGTGTGATTGAGAGAGTGAGTGTGTGCGTGAAGTGTTGTGTGTGAGAGAGTGAGACAGTGCAAGAGTTGATGTTAGTGTGTGTGTGTGAGCGCGCGCATGCGTGTGAGTGTGTGTATATGAAAGAATACAGAGAGAGAGAGAGAGTGAGAGAGAGAGAGAGAGAGAGAGAGAGAGAGAGAGCTGAGCAGATGCATGTCATGTAACACGCATGTTATGTAATAGTCGAATCCATATGTTTGTGTATTCTCATCTGTCAAATTATCAGTTAAATACCTTTTGATTTTATCATGTATAATATAAACTTATGTACATTACTGTAGTTTGAGTGAGAGAGTCAGTGAGTGTGAATGAGAGACAGAATGAGTGAGCGTGAGAGTGAGTGTGTGTGTGTGTGTGTGTGTGTGTGTGTGTGTGTGTGTGTGTGTGTGTGTGCCTTCTCTGTGTGTATCTCTGTGTGTGGGAGCATCACTATGTTTACGTCACATACTTTTTATGTACATATTTTTCTCCATGTTTAACATTTTTATGAGACTGTTCATGACAATTGTCAGTGTATGTGTGTGAGTAAAGTGTGGGAGTTTGTTCATACTAGTTTCAATACTAACGTGAGACATTTTGTATGTGTCTAGATGTGAGGATGTATGAGTGTGTGTGGAGGATGTGTGTGAGTGTGGGGATATGTGTGGGTGGGGGTTTGCGTTTGAATGGGTTGTGATGTGTGGGTTTTGGTGGGTAGTGATATTTATGGGTGTTGGTGGGATGTGTGGATGGATGTGTGGGGGTGAAAGTACCGGTGTTGGAATGAGTGTGGAGGATGTGTGTATGGGTGGAGGATATGTGTATGGGACGGGTGCGGGGGATGTGTGTTTATGTGGGTGGAGATGTGTGGATGGTTTGATGAAATATGTGTGGGTGGCGAGGTTGTGTGGGTAGGGGATTGTGTTGGGTGGATTGGGGATGCAAGGGCGGGTGGGGAGAAGTGTATGGTGTGTGGGTTTGAGATATGTGTGCGGTGTGTTGGTGGGGGATGTGTGCATGGTGTTTGGGTGAAGGTATGTTTGTGGTGGTATGGGTGAGGATATGTGTGTGGGTGGGGGATAGTGTGTGGTGTGGGGGATGTGTGTGATGGGTGCGGGTAATGTGTGTATGGGTGGGGTATATGCGTGGGCGAGTCTGGGATGTGTGGTGGTTGGGGGAAGTATGTGTGGGTGGAGGAACTGTGTGGGTGGGTGATGTGTGCGTGGATGGGGAATGTGTGGGTGGGGGTGTGTGAGTGGCTTAGGGATGTGTAGGTGGGTGACGGATGTGTATGTGTCGGGGTGGGATGCGTGAGTGGGTGGAGGATGTGTGTGGGTAGGTGTATTGTGATCGAGAGATGTTTGGTTGGGGGTGGATGGGTGTAGGTGTGTGGGCGCGTAGTGGAGGATGTGTGCGTGAGCGAGTGTCTGTTGGTGGACGGGTAGGGAATGCGTGTGTGGGTGGGGAATGTTGTGTCGTGTGTTGGTTGGGGATATTGTGTGGGTGAGGTATGTGTGTGTGGGGAATTTTTGTGGTGTGTGGGTGGGGGTATGTGGGGTGGATGGGTAAGGGTATCTATGTGAGTGTAGGTGGGAATATTGTGTGGTATGTGGGTGGGGGATATGTGTGTGGTGTGTAGGTGGGGATGTGTGGTGGTATGTGGGTGTGGGATGTATTGGTGAGGAATATGTGTGTGAGCGGTGCGTGGGTTGGGAATATTGCGTGGTAGGGGATGTATGTGAAGTGCGGATGGGGCATTGTGTGGTGGAGGATTGGGTTAAGGCATGTGTGGGTGGGTGGAGGATGTATGTGTGGGTGGTGGGGTGTGTGTGAGTGGATTGGGGATGTATGGGTGGTTAGAGAGATATGTGTGTGGAAGGGGAGGGGGTAGGGAGATGTCAGTCGCTGGGGATGTATGTGTATGGTTTGGGGATGTGTGAGTGGATGTGCGATGTGTGGGTTGGTGGAGAATTGTGTGCGTGGGTGGGGAATATGTGGTCGATGGAGATGTAGCTGGGGGATGGGTGGTTTGAGGTGTGGGTGGGGAGAGGATGTGTGGGTTAGGATGTGTATGTGGGTGGGCGTGGGATGTGTGGGTTGATGGGGGAATGTTTGTGGGTGGCGAGTGTGTTTTGGTTGGGAGAACAGGTGAGGGCAGTGTGTGTGGGTGGGGGATGTGCGGGAGGGGGATGGGTCGGTAGGTGGGGTATGTATGTGTCCCTTGGTGTGCGTGTGTGTGGGTAGGTGGGGGTGTGTGTGTGGGTGGGGTGATGTATGGGTAGGTGGGAGATGGCCTTATAACATGGTAATTTGCCTTGTTTATGTTTACAACATTCATTTCACAATGTTTATATTTCTTCCTATGTAAATGTATAATGCTCTTGATGAACGAAAGACGAGTGATTGGAAGGGCCGAATGTAAAACGGGCCTGCGCGCCCAATTTGTGACCCTAATAAAGTTTATTTGATTTGATTTGATTTGTCTCGTCCATGCCATGTGGCCAAGCCATCCAGGTATTTGAATCTCGGTCTTCCTCTTGGTCTGTTCTCTTCGATTTTGCCAGTTGTCACTAAGTTCTCCAATCCATTTCTTCTCATAACATGACCAAAAATTTTGACTGTCTACGTCTAATTTCTCTAATCAATTTACGATGTTCATTTGTCTCCTGTACTACTTAGTGATTGGTTTTTCTGTCTGTCTATGGTATTCTTTACATTTTCCTCAGAAACTACATATCTGCAGCCATCAGATGTTTTTCAGCTTGACTGCTCATTGTCCAAGTTTCATATCCATACAAAATAACTGGCTTTATGTATCCCTTCAACACTTTTTTTCTTGTTCCAATTGACATCTTTTAATCGGTCAGAATGTTTTTCATCTTGCTAAAAGCTACTTTCGCCATGGCGATTCTTGTTCTAATCTCTTCAAGGCATCAGATGTTATGACTGTTACGAGATAATTGTACCGATTCACTTGATGAAGAATATTCCCATTTACTTGTATATTACATTGTTGTACTTCGTTCTTCCTAGTGACGACCATAATCTGTGTCTTATTACAATTTAATTCTAACCCCAGATGCAAAATATAATTGGCGTAATAAGTGACCATAAAGATGGAATATAAAGTGACAATTACATTTTAAAAAGTCGCTTAAAAGTCGACAGGGTCGACTTCATCGCACTGGGTTTGATCCCAAATGGCTCGGTCTCTTTCCGCAGAACGGAAAGCGTCGCACAAAGCACGAACTCCGTAGCTTTTAGCGACGACCCACAGGAGTCTCCGAAACATTTAACTCGTAAACCGAAGGGCGCGGCCCGGAATCGAACCCACAACCTTCGGAGCACGAGTCAAACGGCTTGACCACTTCGCCACAGAGACTCCAAGGTCAAGACTAGTCAAGACTAGTCAAGACAAAGTCAAGACAATTACATGTGACATAGAAGTGACATAAGAAGTTACATTAGACGTAGCTAGTAGAAAAGACATTAGAAGCGAGTATAGACATGATCTTAAATAATTACCGCCACGTGGACAACTCAGCCTTCAAAAATTAGTAAAGAGTAAAGGACAAATTGGGTATTTTGTGGCGGGCTCACATTTTAGACCACTGGGCACTCTATGGATAATATTGTGAATATCACGCCCGTCGCTATTATTTTGCATTAACTTTCCTTGTACCAATTGTTAAAATTGTTCTACCTGGGAATCCAGGTAAATGAAGCAACAACCCCGTCTCTTGGGGAATTCCAACACGTGATCACTGATACAACAGACACATGTACCAGCCAATGTGCTACCACTGATACAACAGACACATATACCAGCCAATGTGCTACCACTGATACAACAGACACATGTACCAGCCAATGTGCTACCACTGATACAACAGACACATATACCAGCCAATGTGCTACCACTTATACAACAGACACATGTACCAGCCAATGTACTACCACTGATACAACAGACACATATACCAGCCAATGTGCTACCACTGATACAACAGACACATGTACCAGCCAATGTGCTACAACTGATCCAACAGACATATGTACCAGCCAGTGTGCTACCAGGGTCCCAAAAGAGACATGTAGCAACCAATGTGCTACCACTGATACAACAGACACATGTACCAGTCAATGTGCTACCATTGCTCCAACAGATACATGTACCTGCCAATGTGCTACCATTGCTCCAACAGACACATGTACCAGCCTATGTGCTACCACTGATTCAAGAGATACATGTATCAGCCAATGTGCTACCACAGATACAACAGACACATGTACCAGCCAATGTACTACCACTGATACAACAGACACATGTACCAGCCAATGTGCTACCACTGATACAACAGACACATGTACCAGCCAATGTGCTACCACTGATACAACAGACACATGTACCAGCCAATGTGCTACCACTGATACAACAGACACATGTACCAGCCAATGTGCTACCACTGATACAACAGACACATGTACCAGCCAATGTACTACCACTGATACAACAGACACATGTACCAGCCAATGTGCTACCACTGATACAACAGACACATGTACCAGCCAATGTACTACCACTGATACAACAGACACATGTACCAGCCAATGTGCTACCACTGATACAACAGACACATGTACCAGCCAATGTGCTACCACTGATACAACAGACACATGTACCAGCCAATGTGCTACCACTGATACAACAGACACATGTACCAGCCAATGTGCTACCACTGATACAACAGACACATGTACCAGCCAATGTGCTACCACTGATACAACAGACACATGTACCAGCCAATGTACTACCACTGATACAACAGACACATGTACCAGCCAATGTGCTACCACTGATACAACAGACACATGTACCAGCCAATGTACTACCACTGATACAACAGACACATGTACCAGCCAATTGCTACCACTGATACAACAGACACATGTACCAGCCAATGTGCTACCACTGATACAACAGACACATGTACCAGCCAATGTACTACCACTGATACAACAGACACATGTACCAGCCAATGTACTACCACTGATACAACAGACACATGTACCAGCCAATGTACTACCACTGATACAACAGACACATGTACCAGCCAATGTGCTACCACTGATACAACAGACACATGTACCAGCCAATGTGCTACCACTGATACAACAGACACATGTACCAGCCAATGTGCTACCACTGATACAACAGACACATGTACCAGCCAGCTACCACTGATACAACAGACACATGTACCAGCCAATGTGCTACCACTGATACAACAGACACATGTACCAGCCAATGTACTACCACTGATACAACAGACACATGTACCAGCCAATGTACTACCACTGATACAACAGACACATGTACCAGCCAATGTACTACCACTGATACAACAGACACATGTACCAGCCAATGTGCTACCACTGATACAACAGACACATGTACCAGCCAATGTACTACCACTGATACAACAGACACATGTACCAGCCAATGTGCTACCACTGATACAACAGACACATGTACCAGCCAATGTACTACCACTGATACAACAGACACATGTACCAGCCAATGTGCTACCACTGATACAACAGACACATGTACCAGCCAATGTACTACCACTGATACAACAGACACATGTACCAGCCAATGTGCTACCACTGATACAACAGACACATGTACCAGCCAATGTACTACCACTGATACAACAGACACATGTACCAGCCAATGTACTACCACTGATACAACAGACACATGTACCAGCCAATGTGCTACCACTGATACAACAGACACATTTACCAGCCAAATTACTACCACTGATACAACAGACACATGTACCAGCCAATGTGCTACCACTGATACAACAGACACATGTACCAGCCAATGTGCTACCACTGATACAACAGACACATGTACCAGCCAATGTGCTACCACTGATACAACAGACACATGTACCAGCCAATGTACTACCACTGATACAACAGACACATGTACCAGCCAATGTGCTACCACTGATACAACAGACACATGTACCAGCCAGCTACCACTGATACAACAGATACATGTACCAGCCAACTCACTACCACTTATACAACAGACATATGTACCAGCCAATGTACTACCACTGATACAACAGACACATGTACCAGCCATGTGCTACCACTGATACAACAGACACATGTACCAGCCAATGTACTACCACTGATACAACAGACACATGGACCAGCCAATGTGCTACCACAGATACAACAGACACATGTTCCAGCCAATGTGCTACCAGTGATGCAACAGACACATGTACCAGCCAATGTGCTACCACTGATACAACAGACACATGTACCAGCCTATGTGCTACCACTGATTCAAGAGATACATGTACCAGCCAATGTGCTACCACAGATACAACAGACACGTGTACCAGCCAATGTGCTACCACTGATACAACAGACACATGTACCAGCCAATGTGCTAAAACTAATCCAACAGACACATGCACCAGTCGATGTGCTACCCCTGATTGATCCAACAGACACATGTACCAGCCAATGTTCTACCCCTGATTGATCCAACAGACACATGTACCAGCCAATGTTCTACCCCTGATTGATCCAACAGACACATGTACCAGCCAATGTGCTACCCCTGATTGATCCAATAGACACATGTACCAGCCATTGTTCTACCCCTGATTGATCCAACAGACACATGCACCAGCCAATGTGCTACCACTGATACAACAAACACATGTACCAGCCATTATGCTACCACTGATACAACATACACTTGTACCAGCCAATGTGCTAACATTTTATACAACAGACACATGTACTAGCCAATGCGCTACGCTTATCCAACAGACACACGTACCAGCCAATGTGCTGCCACGCCTTCAACAGTAACATGTACCAGCCAATGTGCTACCACGGCTTCAACAGAAACATGTTCCAGCTAACGTGCCACCACGCCTTCAATAGAAACATTTGCAAGCCAATATGCTACCATGGCTCCCACACACAGCTGATTATTCCAAAATGCATACCATGTTTATATAGTATGGTTATATTGATTTTCCATTTTATTTTCAATTATTTTACACTTATGTGAATTTGTATTAAGTTGTTCATACCGTTCACCATCTCCATTTCCAAAACTTTCTAGCCGCCTTTGAAATACCTCAATGATATTTGGGGGCCACGATACTACCAGAATTTAGCGCTCTGACATGGAAACAATATTCTATCTCGAATACATGTTCTCAAAAGGTTCAAGAATTCCAGTAAGTAAATAACATGACGCAAAGCACTTAAAACTTAGAATTTAAATGTCTTAGAATTGTTTAACCTACTGGCTGTATAGAAAATCTAGTCTTACATTTATCTGTCCTATTTACAAAATATTCTAGCATAATAAGAAACAAAAAACACACAGAGGGCTTGTAGTTGAGTTGAGCTAAGGTGAGCTAAGAACCGACATCACTGCACTCAGGACATTCGCATAATCGCTCCGGCCCCTCGTTCAACAGCCAGTGAAGAGTCACTCTACTAATCATTCCCATCGCTATCTGATTGAAAGTTCTCCTGGTCTTCCCTCTCAGTTTTGAAATTCTACCAGAGCAACCGCCAATTCCTCGCTCTCATCATTTCCACATACCGATTCTCACTCTGTTTCTCTATCTTTTCCACCAGGTCCCACAGGCGCATGAACACGTCTGCCTTGTCCATAGGTAATCGACCACCAAGAGGTGCATTCCCTGCCAGCCTATCAGCCTGTTCATTCCCCCGCACTCTCACATGCCAAGGCGAAACATCCATACAATTCTTACAACCTGTTACCTCTGAAGCGAAGTGAGCCATTCCAAACGAAACATCCCTTTTTCCACTTTACTAAGCATACTCCTTGAGCCCGTGATGAAGACAATGTGTGTTGCAGTGGTCTCCTCTAACCAACGGAATTCCGCTGTGATTGCTTCCACCTTCATTCTCATGCTGGAGGTCGTAGCCTCATACGCCATACTCTCCTTTTTTTCAAGAATCGTCCATTAGCCTTCGCAATGAAACCCCAATCACTTCGTCTGTTTCGCACCACTGACCCATCAGTATAGATCACTATGTCACCTTGATGAGTATTACTCTTGATTAGTTGTTGCACTTCAAACTCTGTGCGGCACGCCGACCATTCTCTGCACTTGCGACCAGTCCTCTTATAGAAGGCATGTATTGTAACTTGCAGACCCACTTTATGTAGAGCTCCCACAGTGCACCTCAGTAGTGCGCACAGCTATTTAATCCCAGTCCCAAGCCAGGAAAAGACCATTCGATACCCAACGGCTATAGGATTACCGCCTTGCAGAATACATTTGGTCAAGTGCTGGAGAAGATAGTTGTTGTCAAGCCGTGGGAACACGTGGAAAGTGAAGAGCTAATCCCAAGAGGGTTGAGGAGTTACCGGCACTTGAGGCATTTGATTTTGAAGTTTATGAGGTATTCCATATTATACAGGAAAACATTGTAACCGTTCTCCGAGAAAAGGCCAACAGACATATAAATTGCATTTTATTTATATATATATATATATATATATATATATAATATATATATATATATATATATATATATATATATATATGCTAGATAAAAATCGCCGGTCTCTCTGATCTAGAGGTTACACGACTTTCTCCGTAATCTCTTATACTCGCGTAAGTAACGTGACATTGCGCGATAATCGGTAGCGGTTCTCTCCGCGTCAGTGACTTACGGGGTATTGAGCCGGTCGCTAAGAAAGCAATGGCAAACTACTGAGCGTAATCTTGCTAAGAAATCAACAATCAGCTGACAAATGCTGATGTTGACAGCGATGTCCTGTAAAGGATATGGGGGGGGGGGGGAGAGAGAGAGATAAAAATCATGTTTCTCCTATCTGGCCAATTAAGTTTGAATATAATTCTGTAACATTTATAATCAAAGGTGGACATGTTTTTTCCCCAGCTGATTAGTTAAATATCCTAGTTTCACACCTGTATGTTACCAGATGGAATACTTAGTTGATTTGTTAGTGTACCTTCTTCTTGTTGTAATCAACGTCGTGTGGCGTGGGTGATCATGTCTGTCAACAGTCTTATGTCTCTTGTACTGCCTTACGTCTCATAACCCATGCAGTGGAGCGTTGGTAATCATGTATATCCACAGCCTTATGTCTCTTATGCTGCCAGTGTTCTTATAGTCCATGCCATGTGGCGTGTGTGATCACGTCTGCCACAACATTCTGTCCCTTGTGCTGCCAGCCATTTCTAATATGTATGTTCCTTCATGTAATTCTGTCACACTATCGTGCATTTTCTCTCTTTCCCTCTCACTTTTCCATTTTGACGGCCAACTCTAGCTCTCCTCTTCTCTTGACATGCCTAACAAATGTGGACAGTCTACTTCTGATCTAACAAGTTGTGAGTTAACTTCTTTCAAGATATCTTCATTGCTCTTTCTATCCTTCCTTCTATTCTCCTCATGTTTCTGTGAAAGCAGCCTACGCAAAATGCCTCACATTTTTGCTAATTGTCCATGATTAGCCTCCAAAGATAAGGATTACCTCAATATAGCTCTTAAGAACTCTTCTCCCTACTTCGATTGACAAAGATAAATTGGAGAGAATATTCCCCATACCTACAGCCCACCCATTTGTCTCCTTCTGCTGTCCTCCACTAACTATTTCCTCTCCAGAGATTGACCGCAGTCAAGCCAACACATCATAAACCCGGGTGTTAGTAACGAGTAGCACTCTATAGTTATCATGGACGTTCTTCTTGTATTGTGGCTGGGTGTAGACTGGCTGCTTCAGTCAGGAGATTACACTTTCCATGACACGCTGGTGTGCTGGTAGACGAGCAGGCGGACAGACTGAATGGGTCTGCACCGCTGGGTGGGGTATTGGTGCACGATAAAACAAAGATGTGGTCAGAGCCATTTGTGATCACGTGTATAGTCTGGAAGAACAGATAAATCATCATTGCCTGGAGAGAATTCTGCAACAGGGAGTGACCAGAGGATCTGGCCAACACTGAGTACTCCGAGTAAAAGATAGACTGACATATAATAAGGCTGTATCTGGTACCATTAGTACTGGTTGTTGAAGATGAGGACATAGTCAGCTCAAGACAACTCAACTAAACTCATAACGACTCAGCTCAGTTTAGCTCAGCTCAACTTAACTCAACTCAGCTCAACTCACTTCACCTCATTCAGCTCAACTCAATTCAACATACCTCATGTCACAACTCAGTTCACCTCATCTCAACTCTTCTAAACAGAGGAACTATCAGAAAAATCACACCAAACATATACTCAGCGTTACAGTAGTGGGGGTGGAGGGAGGGGACCTTACATCATGAAATGTACAGTCATATACATACAAGAAGTACAATAATATAAAGTGGATGTTTTAAGTCTTTGGTAATATACAATGCATCCCATCGTCTGCAATCCCATTGTCTACAAGGTGTGGGCTGCGCCTGGCCCTGTAGCCAATAGGGTTAGTATCAGCTGGCCTCTCTCAGGAGAGGTGAAAGTTAAAATTATTAGCCTGCAGGCCACAAACGCCAAATTGATTTTATTTTAACAAGAAATAACAGAAAGAGAAATATATTATACGCAAGGACAGTACCCAACGTAAGTAAATACAGAGACCACCACAAAGCAGTTATTACCACAATAAGAACCACCAGAAGAAGAAAGCAAAAATCAGGAAAATATATACCATGTAAAACTACCTATGCAAATGTGATAGCCTGATGCGACACAAGATAGTAGTGTCACCAATACCGGCCGGTCGTAGAATTTGGAAGCAGAGAGCATCGAACTGTATGTTTTTAAAAACAGTTAGGGAGTTCAAAACCTTGGATGGTGCGTGGCCGGGTAACCTCTGGGCCACATTTGGTTGTTAACAGAGTACGTCGTCGGGTCGATAAAGGCTAAATGTAATCTATACGTGAGTTCAAGCTGTCAGGAAACAACAAAGGCCACATAGTTTATAGGTACAAACGAGGTCAGAATAAAACCGGACTGTCGAGAAACAAAAGCTATACTCCAGGTTTATGGCAGTGGGAACGTGCTTGAACTGATGCATTTACTTCTAGGAGCATGAACGCAGGACCGAGCGTTAACCTTAGATTCAGACGTGGCGAGCTAGGTGAATTGATAGAGGGTGACTAGGTGATAGGTTGACATGCAGATTAGCCAGGCTGCGTGCTGCGAACTGATTGGAGATATCCCCGCGAAGCGTTGGGGAAAGACAAGTCCGCGTGACTTAGGATGCGGGGCAGCGCAAGCAATGGTAGAAGTTATATATACGAAAGAATCGAGTCAGACGGGAAGATTTGAACAGGAGAGAGTGGACAGTTGAGAGTGGGACTCCGGGAGCAGCGGGGGTCTGGACCCTTTTGGGCAGCCCACAGGAATAAATTACAGGACTTCAGAAATTATAGTGGTTCATTGCCGCAATCTGTAGGGTGCCTGGAAGAGAAAGAAGTGAGGAAAGACGGACAGGTGCTCATACCGTAACCGTTCTAAATCACCAGCAGAGTGGACGACTAAAGGATCTGTGGATAGGATCGTCACAAGGCAGATAAGCCAAAGAAGGGAAGGACACACAGATTCCGAGGGTCGCAAAGTGCAAGAAGGTCACTTGAGTTAGAGGACCGACAGATAAGGAAACCGCTCTAGTTGAAATAAATAGCTAAAGTCGTACATGACAAACACTAGCCAGAGGACACATATTGGTTGGATCACACAAGAATACAATAGTCGAACATGACTGAAAAACGTCAGGTGGAACCCACGACAAGCGAGTGATTGAGAAGAGCAAAATACATCAACTGTGGAATCCAAAAGAACAAAGATATGACAGGAGCTGAATGTAAATTGACGTAAGACTAGTTAGACCTAATTAGTATAATTGTTAGACTATAACAAGGTACCTTAATTTAGAAAGTTATGGCAAACTATGTAGTTAAATTGGCCAAAGAATCATGAACAGTCAGTAAAGGATAGGACTGACTGCGACGTCCTGCAAAGGACCCATATCTAACTAACTAACTAACTGTAATGGCAGTCTAGTTCAGAAGGCGATGGCAAGCTACTGAATGCAGATAGAAGTCACAAACAACCGACGGATGTCAGGGTAAGTAAGTAAGTAAATCTTTATTTTCAAAGGGTTAAGAATTGGGCACGCAGGCCCGTCTGACATTCTGCTCTTCTTCTCTAATTCCTCTCATACATTCTTTCATTCAATATCTCTCATGAAGCCATTCTTTGACAACAAAAGAACAATAAGCATTAAAACGCTTGAAAAATAATCAATAATACATAACTCGTTGAGGCAATGTTTAACATAGACTTAGCATAGGGTTGACTGCAAAGCCTTGCAGAGGATGCGCGGTTGGTCGGCCGGTTGAACCAGAGTGACAGGGGTCAAATTAATCAATGAGAGAAGGAAGTGAAGATAAACTATATCATCACCATCAAGAGCCGTGCCGGCTGGCGTAGGCGTTCATGGCTCTCCACAGATCTCGGTCTTTGGTTTTCTGGATCAACTCTGCTGCTGATATTCCTCCATGCCACCGTCTCAATCCATCCAGCATCATTTCTCTTGGTCTGCCTCTGCCTCTCTTCCCCTCGATCTTTCCAGTTGTCACGATGTTATAAAATGTCTCTCTTCTCATCACGTGACCGAAGAAAGATGTTTGTCTCTGTCTTATTGTGGTATATAATGTTCTAGTTTCATTATATATATATATATATATATATATATATATATATATATATATATATATATATATATATATATATAAAACAGAGTGTATGTTTGTTTGTTTGTGTGTGGGAATTTATGTATTGGATGCGTTCGATAACGGTACATCCGATTGAGATGAAATTTTCTACACGTCTTCCTTTCATTCATTTGCAACCGACTATAATAATTTCTTAATGTAAAATCTTCGACTTATTTAATAACATTTACTTTTCCATTTTCATTATATAATGTCTATATAGCAGGGGGACTTCACTCTAGAAAAGTTATTTCAAGGGGCATAACTTTTAATAACATTTCTATATACTTTATAGTCATATTGTTGGACTTACTTGCACTATTGTTAAACTCTTTGTCTATAGTTATTTTCAGGCATATGAGTTATAATAAATAATGATATAATCTTTAAGGCATTTTCAAAGTTTTCATAAAAATAATGCATAATGCATAACATTGTAACCCATCTTTTTCTACAGTTTTCATTGAATGGTGTGTGGAAGGACATTCTTTTAAGTTACTGTGCGTCAAGAGCTGGGCGAAACCACGCCGGTCAGACAGATAGACAGACAGACAGTCGGGAACGGGAGAGCTTATATGACTACTTATATGAATTAAATTAGATGCTCCCCACCAAGTACTGGGTGAAGCCGGGCCGGGACAGACAGACAGACAGACAGACAGACAAACAGATAGTCGGGAACGGGAGAGCTTATATGACTACGTATATGAATTAAATGAGATGCTCCCCACCAGGGACTGGGTGAAGCCGGGCCGGGTCAGCCAGACAGACAGACAAACAAGCAGACAGACTGATAGATAGATAGATCCCCTCCAGGGCCTGGGCGAAGCCGGGTCGGGTCAGCTAATATATATATATATATATATATTCATTGGCACATTGCCTTCTTGACAGACGATAGTTTGTGCTTTAGAAAGGCATAATAACTTTTACCTATGGTGGTAAAGAATGTAGATGATAAGGCCAATCCAAGCTGTAAATGTTCGTTCACAGTGCGTGCATGTGAACACGTGGTCATTTCCACCATCATGCACCATCTTACGTCTCACACACTATGTGTGTGACTTATCTGCAATAATTTTCTCCTTTGTCTTTATTCCATTTCTGATGTTTGCCCTCCATGCAACACGTTCAGCGGCGACTTGCTCCCAATGTGCATTATCAATGCCTGTATCAACCATGTCCCGCTTACACACATCTTTGTATCGTATTAGAGGCCGACCCTGAGATCTCATACCAATTTTTTGTCCGAGGAAGGCTAACCTCATCAAAAATGCCCGCCGAAGCCGGAAGTGCCAGCCTACGGGCGGCAAAATAAAAATGGCACTACGCAATTACGTCCGAGTGAAATGTCTTTCGTGACCGGAAAAGCTCTAACTAGTCTTTCCTCGTGCTAAGAACAGCTACCCAGTTTCCGAATGCCGCTCTTGTTCGGAACAGCTCTGACAAGGTAGTTTTCCGAATGTCCGACGTGTCTGGAACAGCTCTGACGGACACAACGACAAGCACATGTCCGAAAAACTCGCTGAGTGGAGATTGACTGCAAACCTGTCTGGTCTGTGCGGGAACGGCCCGGGGCGATCGAAATCCCCAATATATTGAAGTGAGGAATTAAAGCAGCCATGAGCAGGACGTGACGATTCCCTCGGTAAGCCCAGAACCAGAGCGTTATGTGCCGGCTCTGCAATTATGGAAGCCACCCAGGATGGCGGAAAAAGCTATGGACTGTCCCTGCCTACATTTGAGGGATGACCGTGCAGTCTTCGACTGTTCCAACTTGACCAGCTGGGATGTGGACAGTACCACAAAAGTGAGAGTTTCCCAGGAATGCTAACCTGGTCAAAAATGCACTCAAAAAGCCGGATGTGTTGGCCTAAGCGTTTCGACTCAAGGGTGCCTAACGAGACACACCGCAATCACATCTGAAAAAAACACTCCGGATGAAGGCAAAAAAGAAGAAGAAGACACCCATTTGTAATTCACCAAAAAAGATGTCCTTTGGTATTCTACCATCATCCATCCTCCTAAGATGTCCTATCCATCTAAGTCTACGAAGACTGAGCATGGAATAAACCGTCACACAACCTGATCTTTCCAATACTTCAGCATTTGTGATTTTGTCTTGCCACTTAATACCAAAAATTCTTCGCAGACACCGCATATGAAAGCTGTTTAAACGTTTCTCTTGGTGTGAGTAAGTTGTCCAGGTTTCACCTCCATAAAGAAGAGTACTAAGGACACAGGCTTGATAGACAAGGACTTTTGTTTTGGTAGTAAGCTTCCTGTTCTCCCAGACTCTTTTTCTTAACCTGTTCATTGTTGTTGCTGCCTTACCAATCCGGAAGTTGATTTCCTGATCTTGGGATAATTTGCTATTTACCACTGATCCTAGATATGTAAAATGGTCTACCATCTCTAGTTCGGCGTCGTCAATAAAGATTGATGGTACCGCATGTGCACCTTGTAACGTAATCTGTGTCTTCTTTTTGCTAATTGTTAAACCAAATTCAGAACAAGCATTGGAGAATGCCGCTAGTAGACATTGCAATTCTTCCTCAGAGTGGGTCGTAATTGCAGTAGCATCCGCAAAAAGCAACTCTCTGATCAGTACCCTCCTAATTTTCGTCTTGGCCTTCAATCTGTGAGCATTGTAGAGGCATATATATATATAAACTCAGCAATTAGACGTACACAATTAATGCGAATTAGGCGGGTGTAACATAGCATGTAAATATGAAAAGAAAGGCTACTGCAAGAATGTAAACTCGGTGATTGAACCTAGCAGATGGGCATGTACCTGAGAAACGGCCACTGTGTCAACATAAACAATGAAACCAGGTGACAATAGCTGGCCAGGAGCGAAGAGGGCGGAATGGAATGCATGCCTATTGTTCGTTAGACAGAGGTGAAACGGGGTCAGATTATGTAACTACGAAGTTAAGGCAAAAAACAGCTGGCCCCACAAAGTCAAAGCATGAGTTCAAATCTTCACGAAAGTCCGGGTAAATGGTTAATTACTTTTATGGTTTAGTTTGACAGTAGACGGCGTACTGGGAAGTAGGAAATAAAAGTGGCAATTAAATATATGTAGATGATGAATTACTGTGCTTACAATGTTGTTGTTAATTTATGTTGTTATTAATAATGGCAGTATGTGCAGTGATGATGAGGCGTAGGGGTTCATGGCTTAGGTTACATATTGACGACGCGTTAGGGGAGTTAGAGTTACTAGTGGGATACAAGTTATTGATCGATTGCTATGCTTACACTGCGATAGTTATGTTGTGGTTTGTATTGTCAAGGATATAGATACATATATATATACACGTATTGATGCGTGTTACTGAGGACGACGACGACGGTGATGATAACGGGACACGGCTCTAATGCATGTCCTTGAGGACATGAGGAAGAGGGCGACGATAATACTAACGAAAGGGGATATGATGATCGTGATGATAAAGCTTAATACTAGTATAGAGAAGGAAGCGATAAATGTAGGCGTGGATAGACTTAGGTTTATCTTGATATGACGCTCACGTAGCGAAGATAGTCAAAGGTATTATTTTTGTTATGTTTCAGGTAGTCATCCGACTTGCCTGGGTAAACAGTTAACCGATGTACAAGTTGGATAGGAGCGAACTGACTCCCTGGGTATATATGGATCAATGGATAATTGGATCAATGGGTCAATGGATATTGGACTAATAAATACATGGACTACTAATAAGTCTACTGAATGATCGCTACGATATAGACAAAGGCCAGTGGAATTCCTAGATTAGGTACTTTTCTTCAGGCGGTTAGTAGGTAGTAATCTCTGACAGATCGCTCTTCTACCAGTCATTAATAGCACTCCCCCGATATCCAGTTGCATACTACAATATCTATCTCTCCCCTTTGAGGTCATGCAGTGTTTAATTTTACATTGGTTATCTTAGTCTGGACACTGTAGCCAATGAACGGATTACCTTATTAGATTATGTTGTAGATTGTCACTCTGTTACTTGGAGGAAATAAATATATGTTTGAGTTGCCTTTCATGTCGACTTGTCAGTCTGAGGTTGTACAGGTTAGCTTGTTAAGAGTCCTTAGAGGTGGTACACTCATCTATAGCCTGACATACACCACACCACATTGATGGAGGGGTAGTAATATTAACTACCATTCTTACGCGGAAACACGAACCTAAATCCTGTCCTATTCTTTCCTCGCTTACTTTATCTCCATCATCTTTTTCTCTTCCCCTTTCTTTTCTCTTCTTGCTTCATCATCCCTTGTTACCAAAGATAGTACGTTGCGGGCAGAGATCGAGTTGAGGAACGAACCCTTAGGCTTCCCCCTATCTCATATCCTTTCCCTCATTCTTTTCTTTCCCTCCCTCCCCCCTCTCTCTCTCTCTCTCTCTCTCTCTCTCTCTCTCTCTCTCTCTCTCTCTCTCTCTCTCTCTCTCTTCCCTTTCACAAAAAGGAAAACAATGGAAGAAGAACGGGAGATATATTCAAATCAAGTATTTTAAATGCTTCAAAGATAACATTTAGAACCACGAAAAAACACAAAACAGGATTAAAAACAAAATGTAACAAGTTGGTGGTACGCCAAGATAAAAAAGCTATAAAAGACAAAAGGGACAATTATAACAAGTGGGTGAAAAGTACTAAGAATCAGGATTAGATCGAATATAGGATAGTAAAAAGACACGCGAATAGAATAATGAAGATATAAAAACAAAAAGACTGAGAGGAATATGAAGAAACCCTAAATAAAAACTGCAAGGGGGCAACTAAAAACTTCTTCAAGAAGATCAATGCAATGAGAACCAGAGCAGAGTCCTTTGAGACAACTGAAATAATTAACAGCTAAAAAGTGAACAAAAACAAACCCTAAAAAGATGGAGGCAGTACTTTGACACAGCTTTTCAACATTCCATCAAATATAGAAATTCAAGAAACCGACACAGATGCCTTAGAAGAACTAGAACCAGACATACTGAAAGAAGATATAAGAGAACCCATTAGATTAGCACCATTGAATAAACCACCATGACAAGACGAAATGTCAAATGAACTAATTAAAGCAGCAAGAGAAGTCGGAGCAGCATGACTACATAGACTGTTTAACCATGTTTGGGTAGAATCACCAGACTGGGGTAGCGCTATAATTATCCCAATTTGGGAAAACCAAGGCAGTAAAAGAGACTGCACACAATACAAAGGCATTTCTCATTTGAGTCATACTGGAAACATCATCATCATCAAGTGCCGTGCCGACTGGCGTAGGCGTTCATGACTCTCCACAGATCTAAGGCTTTGGTTTTCTGGATCAACTCTGCCGTTGATATTCCTCCATGCCACCGTCGACATCCATCCAGCATCATTCCTCTTGATCTGCTTCTGCCTCTCTTCCCCTCGATCTTTCCAGTCGTCACGATGTTCTCCAGCGTCTCTCTTCTTATAACACGACCCAAAAAACTGTTTGCCTATTTCTTATTGTTGTATATAATGTTCATGCCGAACGTTGGGCGGCGCTTACCAAACCCGACACCCCACATTGTGTCAACGGCTTCGGGCGGAAGAGCGCAATTGGTAAGGTACAAGCCTTACCCTGGTGCGAGGAAATGCAAACTAAAGACAAAATGTCATGGCAGGGCAGACAAGGCCCCAAGCCTTGGTTGGCGCTGGTCTAGGATCGAAGCTCCGACATGCGGACAGTTAGAGCATAGCTTTGCTGATCCGGCAGCTTCTGCAGCTTGTCGTGTTCCGGATGTAGGGGTATTACCTTTCCTCTGGAGTGAACTAGGCAGGCCGAGAGAGGGATTATGCTGCATGGGCAACACATGATATTTATATTTTAGCCCAAGCTTTGTGCTATGGAGAGGCAACAACTCCATCCCTGGTCTTAACTGGTCTCGGAATCAAAGCGAGAGGCAACTGTTACGAGTTATAAGTCTCTGTCAATTGGCGTAGCCATGGGGCGCCACGCGTTGCCTCTGACGGTGGAAGACACCTACAGGTGTCACTGATCAGCTACCGCCCGCCTCAAGCTCGGCAGTCCCCGGCCAATTGGGTGCTGATCCGCCACAGCCTGCCTGCTTCAATAGGTTCTTGGGGCTAGGACAAAATCTGAATCGCAGGCTGTAAAACCAATGCAACAGGCACAAATAAAAAGAAACATAGAAACCTCAAGCTACGGCTTGCAACCTGCAACGTGAGAACCATGTGTCCAGGATTTTCCACTGACCTGACGAATATTGACGATGTGAGAAAAACGGCTGTGATTGATGCCGAACTCAATCGTCTTAACAATGATATTGCTGGCCTGCAGGAGACTCGCCTCGCTGAGGAAGGGTCACTCAGGGAAAACAACTACACCTTTTTTGGGAAGGGTAGAGGGCAGGCAGAAAAAAAGGCAACAGGTGTGGGCTTTGCAGTAAAGAATTCGCTACTGGGAATGATTGAAATTCCAGCAGGAGGAAATGAAAGACTATTATCCCTGCGCTTGGCAACCTCTTGTGGTTTTGCCACCATTATTACTGCATATACACCGACACTCGATTCCTCTGATGATGTAAAGTATTCGTTCTATGAGGAGTTAGACTCCGTGATCAAGGCAGTTCCAAAATCTGACTACATTTATATGCTCGGTGATTTCAATGCTCGTGTGGGCAAGGACTCGAGTTCATGGCCAGTGTGCCTTGGAAAATACAACATCGGTCGCATGAATGAAAATTGGCAAAGGCTGCTGGAGCATTGCACCAGTAATGACCTATGTATTACAAACTCCTTTTTTAAAACAAAAGAGATGCATAAGGTCACATGGAAACATCCAAGATCCGGCCATTGGTACCAGCTGGATTTCATCAGCACACGGTGACAACATCTGAACCATATATCATTAACTCGAAGTTACCACAGTGCTGACTGTGATACGGATCATTCTTTGGTTGTTGCAAGGGTTAGACTGAGACCAAAGAGAATCTACTCAGATAAACACAAATCTAGCCCCAGGATTAATATTATTAACACTCACGATTCTGAAAAGTGCTTTCAGTTTCAACAGCAACTTGAAGAAGCTTTCACTGATATACCAGAAAATTGTACAGTAAATGAAAAGTGGGGTCAACTTAAGGAAACTCTTTATAAAACTGCCGTAGGGGTTTACGGCACAGTGGATTATAAGAGGCAGGACTAGTTTGCGGCAAACAGCGAGACTCTGCAGCCCTTGATTGATAAGAAGAAGATAGCTCTCTTAAGAAACAAGGAAAGATCAACGCGTAGTACTCTGAGAGAGCTAAGGCAAGCTAGGAAGGATGTGCAAAAGGCTGCCAGGCAGTGTGCAAATGATTATTGGATCAATTTATGTGAGTCCATTCAAATCGCAAGTGATAAGGGAAACATAAGAAGCATGTATGAAGGAATAAAGAAAGCCTGTGGTCCAGTGATCAAAATAAGTGCACCATTGAAAACCTTGACTGGAGAAATCATAACTGATAAGGAACAGCAGATTGACAGATGGGTAGAGCACTGGCACTGTGAGCTGTGAGTTTCGCGTGAAATCCTTTTACATCTGTCTTCAGTTGTTTGTAGCGTGAACTGCATGTTCGGAACGATGGCGGCCGGTTGTTGCTGGATTGACTGATTTGCCTTTTAGGCTCACGAGTGCATTTTTCAGGATACTCCTGGGAGTCGCCGCTGGAGCTACAGAGTTCGTGCTTTGTGCGGCGCTTTCGGTGGGTCGTCCTGTGGAGAGCCATATGGGATAAAACTGGGTCAATGAAGTCCTTTTGGTGACTGCCGTTTCCATCGATGATGAACTGTATTTTTCATGGAGGACTTTTATGTTGGCATTTTGGCGGCGGCATTATGCACAGATTACCTGTGCGAGCTGTTGGCTTGCCGAGACTTCTTTCTATTCCATTGTTCACATTGGGCAGTGAGGAGCATTTTGTGTGATATTCACTGGCATAGGAACGGAAAAATATGGGGACGACCCGTTGCCGTGAAGTTGGAACCACGACTAACTAACTAACTAACTATTTTGAGCTTTAATCAAGTGAGACCAAAGTAGCCGATAGTTAGTTAGTTAGTCGACAGATCATCCTCATTGCACATCGAACCATTCAGTCCATAAGTGCTCGGATCCCCTCCTCAGCAAATCCCGCAGCGTGTAGCGGCTAACGACGCCAGTTCTGTGTTGGTTTATCAATCTTCTTTGGCTTGCTGCGTAGTGTTCTTGTTTGGCCACCCCTCTTTTAATTTGCTGCTCTCGCAGTCTGGCCATTGTTGTAGATTCACAGTCATCACTTGGTTCTCGCAAAAGTCTTACTTCTCGTAGAGCATTCAGAATGTCAGCCTGGTCCATGGCGCGTCCGCCCTCCACAGTAGCCTCACCTGCGAGCTTGTCAACCCGCTCATTTCCTTGTACTTCCGCATGCCCTGGCACGAAGATGAAACTAATCTTTGCCAGCCGAGACCGCTCCAGAGGCAGCAACCATTCTCTTCGAATCGACCCCTCCTCTATCCTCTTGATCATGTTCATTGAGTCGCTAAGGTTACAAGCCCTAGTGAATGTCTGTGTCTCGAGCCATGTTATTGCTTTACTTACTGCCATGACTTCCATGGTCAGGCTACTTGTGGTTTCAATGAAAGCACCAGAGTCCTCCTTCACAATTCCCCCTCCCGCCCGAGCTGTAAAGGCCCATGAGCTTCTCACATGTCGGACGACCGACCCATCTGTGTAGATGACCGCGTCACCGTCTAGCGAATTCTCGAAAATCAACGCTTGTCGACTAGCGGATAATGCCCTCAACGCCATAGGGGCGCTACCAACCCTTGACCACCTGGACACACTTCCCACCATAACAGAAGTTAAGTGTGCTATAAATGAACTTGCATCTGGCAAGGCTCCAGGTAAGGATGGGATTCCAATAGAGGTTATCAGGAGTGGACAAGACACACTCACTCTACAGATCCACCAGCTAATAGAGCTATGCTGGCAAGAAGGACAAGTCCCACAGGATTTAAAACATTCAAGCATCATAACACTATACAAGAACAAGGGCGATCGGAGCGACTGCAACAACTATAGGGGTATCTCACTTCTGTGTATTGTTGGAAAAGTATTTGCCAGAATTGTTCTGCGCAGACTTCAAGTACTAGGAGATCAAGTCTACCCCGAATCACAGTGTGGCTTTTGACAGAACCGGTCTACATCTGATATGATATTCTCATTGCGTCAAATGCAAGAAAAATGCCGTGAACAGAATCAACCACTGTTTATTGCCTTCATCGACCTCACAAAGACATTTGATTTGGTCAGTCGTGAGGGTCTGTTCAAAGCACTAAAGAAGATTCGCTGCCCACCAACTCTTCTGTTCATTATGGAATCGTTCCACACAGGCATGAAGGGTATAATCAAGTTTGATGGTGCAACTTCTGAAGAGTTTGAAATCAAGAGTGGAGTTAAGCAATGTTGTGTACTAGCTCCCACCCTCTTTGGAATATACTTTTCACTTCTACTGACATAAACCTTTCGTGATCAGGATGGTGGTATATACATTCACTCATGCTCAGATGGCGGCCTCTACAATGCTCAGAGATTGAAGGCCAAGACCAAAATTTGGAGGGTACTGATCAAAGAGTTGCTTTTTGCGGATGATGCTGCAGTTACGACCCACTCTGAGGAAGAATTACATTGTCTACTATCTGCATTCTCCAATGCTTATTCTGAATGTGGTTTAACAATTAGCAAAAAGAAGACGCAGATTATGTCACAAGGTGCACATGGAGTACCATCAATCTTTATTGACGACACCGAACTAGAGATGGTAGACCATTTTACATATCTAGGATCAGTGATATATAGCAAATTATCCCTAGATCAGGAAATCAACATCCGGATTGGTAAGGCAGCAACACCAATGAACAGGCCAAGAAAAAGAGTCTGGGAGAACAGGAAGCTTACTGCCAAAACAAAAGTCATTGTCTATCAAGCCTGTGTCCTTAGTACTCTTCTTTATGGCAGTGAAACCTGGACAACTTACTCACACCAAGAGAAACATTTAAACAGCTTTCATATGCGGTGTCTGCGAAGAATTCTTGGTATTAAGTGGCAAGACAAAATCACAAATACTGAAGTATTGGAAAGATCAGGTTGTGTGACGGTTTATTCCATGCTCAGTCTTCGCAGACTTAGATGGACAGGACATCTTAGGAGGATGGATGATGGTAGAATACCAAAGGACATCTATTTTGGTGAATTACATATGGGTAAGAGATCTCAGGGTCGGCCTCTACTACGATACAAAAATGTGTGTAAGCGGGACATGATTGATACAGGCATTGATAATGCACATTGGGAGTACGTCGCCGCTGAACGTGTTGCATGGAGGGCAATCATCGGAAATGGAATAAAGACAAAGGAGAAAATCATTGCAGATATGTCACACACAGAGCGTGTGAGACGTAAGATGGTGTATGATGGTTGAAATGACCACGTGTTCACGTGCACCCACTGTGAACGGACATTTACAGCGCGAATTGGCCTTATCAGTCACATTCGCTACCGCCTTAGGTAAAAGTTATTATGCCTTTTTAAAGCACAAACTATCGTCTGCCAAGACGGCAAGATGCCAATGATATTATGTTAAAGTTTCGTTAGCTTCTTTAAGGCATTCGTTATTATTTAGTTTGGCAGTGCAAGGAATTCGCAGCATTCGTCTAAGGAACCACATCTCTGTTGCTTCCAATCGCTTCCTAATTTGTTCATTTATATTCCAAGATTCACAGCCATACAAAAAAACAGGTTCTATATAGCTCTTCAGCACTCTTGTTCTTACATTTAATGATAGTGACTTATTGCATAAGATATTCTTCATTTTCTGAAATGTAGCCTTTGCTTGCCCTATTCTGCTCTTGATCTTTGTTGCGCATCTTCCATCTGATGTTATAAATGTCCCTAAATGTTTTAAACTATCCACTTGGTGAAGAACTTTCACTTTTGTATAAATTCTCGAGAAAAGATTAGCACTTACAATAGAACCCTAGCTAAGCCAAACAGAACTTGAATTTTGGAAAAGAAAGGATGCGCATATTTTTCCTCTTGGACAACTTATAGAAAAAATCAATTGAATTTAATAAAACATTCTACTTAGCCTTTGTCGAAAAGGCATTTGATAGAATATATATATAAATACGATGTGGTAAATCCTTAAACGATATAGTATGAGTACGCATCTAATAAACCTATGTAGAAGCTTATACAACAACAGTGAATGCACCGTAAGAACAAACAAAGGACGCTCAGAACCCTTCACCCTAAGATCCGGAGTAAGGCGAGGTTATGTCCTGTTCCCCCTCTTTTTCATTGCCTATATAGACAGCATGTGTAAAGAAACCAGTCAAACAGAGATCGTAACAACACGGCGTGATGAACAGAACACAGAAGAAGAACCAACGGACGGGAAGTTAATCCATTAAAGAATTCCTATTTGCTGACGATCAAGTACTAATGGCAAATTTAGAAGAAGAATTACAAGTCCACATGAATAGTCTAAATGAAGTGTGTAAGGAACATACCATTAAAATTAGCATAAGTAAACCAAGAGGTAATGGCTATAACCAAAGAAGAAATAATAAACAAAAAACCAATACAGCTTCGTCTAAAACAACACCCCGTGAAACAAGTAAATAAAAGAGCTTGATGTTTATAGGAAGCATAATATCATCAAATGGCAAATCAGAAGACGATATCGAGAATAGATGCATTTAAGAAAAAGGCGCTTTAAAGTCGACAGGGTCGACTTCATTGCACCGGGTGTTATCCCATATGGCTCGGTCTCTTTCCGAAGCACGGATAGCGTCGCACAAAGCACGAACTCCGTAGCTTTTAGCGACGACCCACAGGAGTCTCCGAAACATTTAACTCGTAAACCGAAGGACGCGGCCCGGAATCGAACCCACAACCTTCGGAGCACGAGTCAACCGGCTTGACCACTTCGCCATAGAGACTCCCGAAAAGAATAGATGCATTAAGGCAAACCAACTGAATGAACACGTGGCACCAATACCAATGAACGGTCACGTATCAATAAAAAAAAAATAAAACGCACTCTACAACACAACCTTCCTTCCAACTCTTATGCTACCATTGTCAGCCTGGACATCATCATCATCATCACCATAATTATCATCGTCATCTTCCACTTCTGCCGCCAAGCGACGTGGGGGGGGGGGGATTAATTTGCGTTGCAGCGCCCGGTGGGCGGCACTGGATAGTGAGTGTCATACCGAGTGGTTGTACAATGTCTTTGATGTCGTCAATCCACTGTCTTCTTGGACGCCCTCGTGGTCTTGTCGCAGATGATCTTTGATGTAAGGCCAGTCATATTAGTTGTTGGTGTTGCAGTCTAACGACATGGCCAAACCACTTGATCTTCTGCCTTTCAACAAATGTGGCACAAGGTGTTGATCCCTTTGTCTGTCTGATTACAGCATTTCTTACTCGGTCTCGGATTGTTAGGTTGGCAGCTCTCCTCAGGCATCTCATCTCGCAGGTGTTGATTTTACGAAGGTGTGATTTGGATAAAGTCCAGGTTTGAGATTGGTAACATAGGGTTGGTGTGAATATGATGTTTATTATCTGTCGTTTTGCGGACATGGGTATGTTTGGATGTTTCAGCGAGGGTGATAGTTGATATGTAAGTGCACTAGCTCTTTGACATCTGATTTCGATTTCTCTGTCCAATCTGCCATCTTCTGTGATCATACTTCCAAGATATTTGAATTCTTTAACTTGTTTCAGAGGTGTATTTATCTGTATACTTAGTGGGCCCGGCGATCTGCTAACTTGCATTACTTCGGTTTTGTCTGTGTGTATACTCCTATTATATCTGCTGCAGGTTGAACTCAGATTAGTAATATGATGTTGTAGTCTGCCCTCATCGCTGTAAAACAGGCACTGATCGTCTACACATAGACAACCTGGACAATGACAGGAAAAGCTAAAAAAAGAATTACAACAGAAATGGGATTTCTGAAAAGAATGCTCAATGTATCAAGAAGAGATAAGATCAGAAATTAAGAAATCAGGACTAAAAAGGGGGTTGGTATAGCATCGCTAGAGTTGGTATAGCATCGCTAGAGTCAATCAGGAAACAGTAAGATAAATGGTTTGGCGATATAATTAGGTTACCAACTACAGTATACCACAACAAAGTTGCTTAAAAATCAACAGGGTCGACTTCATTGCACCGGATTTTTATCCAATATGGCTCAATCGCTTTCCGCATCGCGGAAAGCGTCCCACAAAGTACGAACTCTGTATCTCCAGCGACGACCCCAGGGGTCTCAGAAAAAAATACAACAATAAGCAATGATGTACAGCGAGCTGTTGAGTTAGTCGCCTGTCTTTTACAGGACATTGAAATCAGCCCCTGCATTTATTGACTGTGATTTACTACTGTGAATGGCCGATGACTCAAACCACTGACATGAACGCAAAGCGGCCTGCTTTCAAATGTGCCACGGTATATCGGGGAATTAGGAACAGTCTCGTCTGCCAGAAAAATATACCACAACAAGCAATGATGTACAGACCAAATGGAAGCACAGGAAGAGGTTTACCATGTAAATGATGGACAGAAGGAATAACAGAAGTCATGGGAATATCGATCGCTGTGTGTACTTCACCTCGACACCACAAGTTACAAGAGGAACATGAAGAGATGAGATTAGACCCCATTCTCCACATATTTGTTCTTACGTACTGTATTAAAATATGTAGGCATAAAAAATACTAATATAATTTGAAATGTGGAAAGAAAACAAAACAAACAACAACAAAAAATAATGCTGAAACCCGGGACTTTTAGATCTTCAGTCTAACGCTCTCCCAACTGAGCTATTTCGGCCGCCGATCGACATTTGTTAAATGGAAAGTTGACAACACATAGTTAGCACAAATATGAATGCGATTTGCCCTCTCTCAGGGAATATCCAATTGTATGTATTGTTATTCTACTGTCCTAATATCGCTCCGAGCCATCAGCTAGGACACATGTGACTTGGCTCCTCGGAGTTGATGGGAGGGACCTAGGACAGCGGTTTTCAACTTGTGCGGTGGGACTACTGGGATGCCCCTGTGTCAGACGTAGGTGGCCGAGAGTTTGATTTTTATTCAGCTGTGAACTGAAAACTACTTTGTTTCAATCAATCAATCATGTGCCATGCCGGAAAGCGTGGGCGGTCATGACTCGCCATTTCACTCGATCACCAGTGTCGTGGATCAGCTCAGTGTTCCTGTCTCGTCCATGCCATGTGGCCAAACCATCCAGGTATTTTCCTCTTGGTCTCCCTCTTGGTCTGTTCCCCTCGATCTTGCAAGTTGTCACTAAGTTCTCCAACCCATTTCTTCTCATAACATGTCCAAAACATTTTGACTGTCTACGTCTAATTTCTCTAATCAGTTTACGATTTTCATTTGTCTCCTGTAGTACTTGGTCATTGGTTTTTCTGTCTGTCCATGGTATTCTTTGCATTTTCCTCAGAAACCACATTTCTGCAGCCAGATACTTTTCAGCTTGACTGCTCATTGTCCAAGTTTCACATCCATACAAAAGAACAGGCTCTATGTATCCCCTCAACACTCTTTTTCTCGTTTCAATTGACATCTTTTTATTGGTCAGAATGTTTTTCATCTTGCTAAAGGCTACTTTCGCCATGGCGATTCTTGTTCTAATCTCTTCAAGGCATCTCCCATCAGATGTAACTGATCCAAGATAATTGTACCGATTCACTTGTTGAAGAATATTCCCATTTACTTGTATATTACATTGTGGCACTTCTTCCTTCCTACTGACGACCATAACCTGAGTCTTTTTACAATTTAATTCTAACCCCAGTTACTCACTGTGTACAACAACCGTATCTACTAATTGTTGCAAGTCCTGCGCATTGTCTGCAATCAATACTGTATCATCTGCATATCTAATGTTATTGATGTTTCGTCCTCCAATGCTGATTCCATTTATATCCTCTACATTTCTGAAAATATTTTCACTGTACAGGGAAAAAAGATCTGGATACATCACACATCCCTGCCTAACACCTCTCTTAATTGGCTGATACTGTCCCACTTCATTATCAATCCTTATTGCAGCTTGTTGTTTCCAATATATGTTTTTTATAAGTCTAATGTCTTTCCCATCAATTTGTAGATCTGCAAGCATATCCACCATGCTGACATGTCTAACGCTATCAAAAGCCTTTGTATAGTCAATAAAGCAAAGATGTATATCCTTGTTTACTTTGTTTATTTATTTTTATAGTCAACCAAACTCAACACTTTCATAAATTGCTAAAGAAAATGATAATATCCTGGACGAAGTAAGAAACTGCGGCTGCTATTAGGTTAATATTCTTTCGTTAAGTCAATACAGGGGAAAAAAACTTACATATAATGAGGGAGAAATATATAAACAAAAAAGTTATCCGGGCTTCCAGAAAAGAACAGACCCAAGCCAACGATGGCAGGGACAGGTCATCGCTTCAAGGCTCCGGACAGCACACAATATGTACAGGCCTGGTCTTAGTGACTCACCTATGTTCATGAGCGCAGTGTGGTCAAACTACAGAGTTGTTGTTTGTCCATCAAGAATGATGATGACCATTCATTTCATCCAGTGAGGTTGAAGGTGTGGAGCCGTGGGTTCTAAGATGGCTGATAAGGCCTATTTTGGCTCGAAATGTTCTTTGACAATGTGGGCAAAGAATGCTTGACGTCTCTGGAGGAGGATTTCCTGCAGTGGTTTTTCTGTCCTGCCTTTTCTTCACAGCTCTTGCAGTCCTGGTTGCTTCACATATGACTGCACCTTTGCGCAATGATGTACGCCACGAATTTCGGTCTCTGGCTGCAGCCTCCCAGGTGTCATGATGAATTCCAAAAGCATTCAGTGAAATTTTCAGAGTGTCTTTAAAACGTTTCCTCTGGCCACCTTGGGAGCGTTTACCACAACGCAGTTCGCTGTAAAAAAATTCGTTTAGGGAGCCTGTGATCTGGCATGCGAGTCAAGTGACCAGCCCAGCGAATATGATTCTTCATCAGTAGAGTGTGGATACTGGGCATGGATGCTCTTTCTAGGACTTCAGTGTCTGGAATCTTGTCTAGCCATTTAATCTTCAGTAGCTTCCTTAGGCAGACTGTGTGGAAGTGGTTTAATTTCCTAGCGTGTCGCTGATAAACAGTCCTGGTTTCACAAGCATATGTGTAACAGTATAGCTTAGGAGTAAAGAGTTAGGGAATGCTGCGCATTCATTAACTAGTGGGAAACCATAGTTAGTGAACGTGTGTGCACGAATGGATAGACGTATCCAGGGCTTGCACACACGTCACTGGGGTAACTTGGGGGACTGGGAATTGAGGAGGTAAACAACAAGAATGTCGGAGTTTTCCATCATGTTGAAGATGAATGATTTTCACCTAATAAACGCATGAATTTATAAAAGACGAGACTTGTCCACTATATTATCACGTGCCTTCCACACTCAGCATTGTTATATCACCACGGCCACTGTGATATAGGCTGAATTGGTGCCGTCGACCTCAAGATTGCAAACATGGGATGTAGCGAAGATTGTTGACAAGCAAAGAACAAACGAAGGAGTGTTTTATCTACGTCTGGAAACAGATGTTATGGAAGTTTTCAAGTAATTAATAAGAGACGCAACAACTAAAAGCCCGCCCAGGGGTAGTTGTTGTGATTTCTCAGTGTTTATTAAGAGGATCTCTCAGTAAAGGTCAGAAGGTTTGATAATCTTATTTTATAGAAAGACTGATAGTTTTGTATGCATAACTCAATAATATACAGTGCCCTGATCGCTGACCTACGCTGTTTTTTTGATGAGATCAAGAATTGCCGTTTTACAGCGAAAATTGCAAATGATATAATGATGTCGCTGCTGATTGCATCTTATGACTTATAAAGTAACCTTGTACCTCGGGAAATAAATTGTCTTTACACCCGAACGATCAGCTCCAATTAAAACAGAGAACTATCGAGAATGGAAAAATTTATGAGCATGGTTTCAGCTCACTGGACTGTTTGAGGTGGAGTCAAGGTCAAATTGAACTTTCCGTAATTCTCGAATCAAGCTGGTCAACAGTCACTTCAGCTAAGTGAAGGCGTTGATGAATCTGGTCAACTTGTCTCAAGTCAAATTGGTTTCAATTGATTTAAACTGACTGTTGTTGGAACGCCACATAACAAGTAATGTTCCGAGTGCTGAAACAGAGTGGCCATCGTCAGGCTTGAATCCATCCATTGTTGACTTGCTCGTTTTTTCTCCGAAACGTATGGATGTTCCAGATATGCTGTCGTGTCAGATTTGCTGAAACCGTTAAATGTTGTCGGTTGAAATACAGTGAAGGTGACCTTGCTTGTCGGAAGGTAAACTCCAGAATTTTTAGCCAACGCTTAAAGTAATCAATCGATCAATTAGTCAAGCAATCGATCAATCAATTAATCAATCGATCAAATAATCAAACAATCAATCGATCAGTCAATCAAGCAATCAATCAGTCCGTATTGTATCGAGCGTTGTAAATTTAAAAGCCAAACGAGCATAATCAGCGGCATGTAAACAACTGGAAGGAATCGACTTCGATTGAGCTGAGAAGTCCAGAGGCTCTTCTTTTTCTGCTTCTTTCAAGTTTTGTCGATCAGAGTCCTTTTATATCAAGATCCTCGATTGGAATTTTTTGCGTCAGGATGGTCAATTAGGGTCTCTTTTATCAGGATTCGCGATTGGAACTGGAACCTTTTTTTCATCAAGATCATCGGTTAGAATCTTTTTCGTGTAGGTTAGGTAATGGATAGTTTTAGATTAATTAATTGAACAGAATATTTCTTGATGATGACTTTGAAATAATATTGTATGAAAATATTTGTATATAATATTGCTTGATAATTTCCATTATAGAATTTTAGGATGGAGCCTCAAGATTTTTCTCAGGTATTGAGTGGAGTTGGCGGAGCAATATCAAAGTTGGATGCAGTATTGAGACAGCAAAGTGTAATCAGTGATGTGGAGAGATTTAATGGACAGGCGAATCAGTTTAAGAAATGGGTTATTTCTATTGAGAAACATGCTTATCTAGTGAACGCTACAGATGAGGATAAAAAGAATTTAGCATATAGAACTAGTACAAGTCCAGTTTCTGACCATATAAGAAGAAAGCTAGAAGCGGGAGGAGATGAAACCTGGGAACAATTCAAAACCGACCTGGCACATAAATACGCAGAAATTACTGATCCACAACACGCATTCTCAGTGTTGCGACAAACGAGACAAAATATTACGGAAAGTGTACAGCTATACAGTGATAGGTTAATCAATTTAGCTGAGGAGTCATTTTTGGGACAGAATGTACGAGCTGAAGAAGTGGAACGGATGTTGGTGGGGATTTTTGTTGATGGGATTAGGTCAGATGGACTGAAATTTAAATTATTGAGAGAGAATCCTGCAAGATTGTCACAAGCGGTAGATATCGCTATACAAGAAGAAAGCTTGAGGAGAAGGTTTAGATTGAGAGTAGGACGAGAGTTAGGTAGTAGTTCGGAAGATAGAATTGAAGAACTTATGGAAATAGGACAGTATAGACATGGATGGAGAGGAAGACGAGGAGAAGTACAGATGGTACAAAGAAACACTAACGTATATAATCAAGGTAGAGAAGGACAAGTGAGAAATACTGTAAGAAACATGGAAGGTAACACAAATAACACGAATGTGGTTTTTTGGGGATACCACCAACGTGGGCACATTTTTCGCTTCTGTGGTAACAGACGTCTCCCATCGAATACACAAAGTAATAGAGGTGTTCAGACGAGTACACAGAACAGAACTGCAAATAGCAGATCAGCAAATGGGAATTATGGAGAAATGCAGAGAAATTTTAGAAGATCAGGAAATCAGGGAAATTGGCGTCCCGCTTACTGAACAGGATCGGCAGTAGGGGGGAAGATAGTAAGATCCAAAAGATGCATCAATGTATTAAAAACCCAAATGATGAGTATAATAGGACATTTAGAAATAAAAAAATATAAGAAGTTATCTCCCCAAGGCGAGATAAAACAGTTGTCACTAAATATGGTTGATCCTAGCTCATGTATAGTAGAAATAGGAAAATATAAAGTTAGAACATTAGTTGACTCGGGAGCACAAGTTAGCGTGATTAAAGAAACATTTTTATATGGAATGTTAAAAAATTGTAAAATATTTAGAGTTCAGGAGAATCTTCATTCGGTAACTGGACACAGATTAGAAGTGCTTGGACAAACGATAATACATTTTAAATTAGGAGGGATAAATGTTAGGCATATGTTCCATGTGGTCAAGGATTTAAATAGAAATATGATATTGGGTAGAGATTTTTTATTGAAAAATGGGGTGAGACTTTTTTTTTGATTTGCATAAATTAAAATTCCAAGATGTGTATGTAGATTTGGAAGAGGATATGCATGTGTCGACTAGTTAGAGTCAAAACGACCATGAATTTGAAACCACAAACGGTTAATTTAATACAGGCAAAAATGAAAAAAACCCATACTTTTCGGTTGGACAAACAGTTAAAATAACAGAATTAGAGAGAGAAATAATACAGGAACCTGGCTTAGAAGTCACCGATGGGTTAATAGTACTAGATAGACATCTCAGCTTTCCAGTGATGCTCCTAAATAATACAGGAAAAAATGTTACATTATATAGAGGTTGTGTAATCGCTAAAGTAGAGTATAGTGAAAATAACATGTTAACTATAGACAAAGAAAACATATGGGGAAATAAGTATTCAGAAACTCCCATGATTAGAAATAATGTCGGAAATAAGTATAAAAGAAGCTGGAAAGGACGAAATGATGAATTGATCCATACATTTAAGAAACGTCCATCTCAGATAGATACAGTTGATAAAAAGACAAGAGAACAAGAATTGTTATCACAATTAAAAGCTCCGCCGGAAAATAGGGAAATATTAGAAAAGTTCGTGAAAGAAAATCAAGACGTTTTTGCGATTAGTGATTTAGAATTGGGTAAGACAAAAACAGTTACAATGGAAATAGATACAGGAGACCATCCACCAATTAGTTTAAAACCATATAGAACTCCATTAAGAAATAGAGAAATTGTGGAAAAGGCAATAGAAGATATGTTGAAAGCAGGGATAATAACAAGATCAAAGTCAGAATGGTCATCTCCGGTCGTCATAGTAGCCAAACCTGATGGTTCGAGCAGGTTCTGTTGTGACTACAGGGCGTTGAACAAAATCACTAAGAATGTAGCGTACCCACTGCCAGTGATTGATGATATTTTGGGGTTGCTTAATGGCTCCACATTCTTCACGACGCTAGACGCAAGGTCAGGATTTTGGTGTATTCCGATGTCGAAGGACGCGCAAAAGAAAAGTGCTTTCTGTACTCATATGGGTTCTTACGAATTCTTACGTATGCCGTTCGGGGTTCGAACTGCCCCGTCTCACTATATGCTCTTAATGAATGAAGTTTTAGAAGGTATGCAAAAGTTTGCTCTAGCATATATAGACGACGTTCTGATTTTTACGAAAGGAGATGTGGAGGATCATTTAAAACATATTAGACTAGTATTTGACAGGTTAAGAAGGCATGATGTTAAATTGAAGCTTAGTAAGTGCCAGTTCTTAAAAACAGAAACAAAATATTTAGGGTATATTATAAATAGAGAAGGAATTAAACCAGACCAGGAAAAGATAAAGGCTATTAAAGAGTTACCTCCACCAACTAACATAAAGGAAGTACGTGCGTTTATAGGAACTTGTGGGTATTATAGGCGGTTTGTCCCAGCATTTTCAAAGATTGCAGAGCCAATTACAAATTTGACGGGTAAATACGCTAGATTTAAGTGGGATGATGAGTGTCAAAAAGCATTCGATCTTTTAAAAAACAGTTTAACAGTGGTACCACTATTGACACATCCAGACTTGAACAAACAATTAATACTATATACAGATGCTTCGGACAACGCAATAGGAGCATGTTTGGTTCAACCATATGAAGGAGAAGAGTCTGGAATACCAGGGGTTAAAAATGAAAGGCCAATTTACTTCTTATCTCATAAGCTTAGCAAAACTCAACGCAAATGGCCGATTATTGAGAAAGAAGCTTATGCCATACATTACGCTCTACAAAAACTAAATTACTACTTACATAATGCCAATTTCATTATTAGAACTGATCACATGCCATTAAAGTCTATATTAGAAGCACCAATACAAAATAGGAAAATACAAACGTGGGCATTGAATCTACAGGGATACAATGCTACAGTGGAATATGTTTCAGGAAAACATAATACATGCGCCGATCTTTTGTCTAGGATCCCGTATCCACAGTCATCAGGGAACACGGAAGATGAAGCTGAACCAGAGATAGATGATCGAAACTGGCAAGTAAATATATTAGATTCTGCCATAATAAATAGAGAAAACTTTGAGAGTTTACCGTCAGATCAAGAGTCTGAACCTACAACAGAAGACCCACATTTGGAACAGTTTAATATGAAAGATGAACAAGAATTAGATCCAAAAATAGTACAAATAAAAAGAAAACTGAAAGAAACAGGGGAAAATAGTTTTAAAAGAAAATTTGTAGAGTTACAAGAAGACAATCAATTATATTATATCAGTGAAAAAGGTGAAGGAGTAAGAAAATATATTCCGAAACATTTAGAACAAGAAGTTTTAAAGGCATATCACGATAATAATGGTCATTTTGGACGAGATAAGTTGGTTAAGGCTATTAGCAGTAAATATTACTGGCCGAATTTATTTAAAAGCGTATATGAATATGTTGAAGCATGTGAAAAGTGTAGGTTAAGAAACATGAAGATAATTAAATGTCCCTTACAGGATACTGATATTCCTCAATTTCCAATGCAGAAAGCAAGTTTGGATATTTCAGGTCCTCATCCAAAAACATTATCGGGAAATGTATACCTACTACATATCGTAGATTCATATAGCCTCTGGCCAGAAGTTTATCCAATTCCAGACAAGAGTGCTGATTCAGTTATAAATATGCTTTTACAAGAATTTATACCAAGGTTTGGGTGTCCACAAATAATACTTACAGACAATGGGAAAGAATTTGTAAATAGAAAGTTTGAAAAATTGGTAAAAGATTTGAATATACAACACATTAAGACTTCATATTACAGACCAACTTCGAATGCTAAAAATGAGCGACAACATAGGACATTATACAGAATACTAGCGAAAAATGTAGAAGAACACGATATGGATTGGGATCTTTATTTGGGAATAGCATTAGCGGCGATCCGTACACACCAAAATGAAGGAACAGGTTTCTCACCATTTTACTTAGTATATGGGAGAGAACCAATATTACCAATTGACAATTTATTAACGCCTAGGAGAAAATATATGGGGGAGGATTTTCAGGAAACAAGATTACAAGAGATGCACAAAGCACATGTACGTTTAAGAAATACTATAATTAAGGCTCGAGAAAGACAGAAGAAATACGCAAATAAAAATGCACACTTACAAGAGTTCAACATAGGTGATAGAGTTTATTACAAAAAACATAGGAAAAACTCTAAGTTTGATGCTCATTGGGTCCCGGGATATTATATTTTAGAAAAGAAGGGTCCAGTATCGTATACTATTAAGAACCAAGTTACAGGGCATGTTGCACGTTCACATGTGGAGCACTTAAGACGGGATAATGAGGAAAAGGATGCAGAGAATAATAATAATAATTATTATTCAGAAGAATTGTCAGATGGACAGATTGTCAGACAAACGGAATATCCAATACCGATAGAGAATGGGAAACAAGTAACAACAGCATCTACTACGGCTGAACAAGAAGAAACAATACCAAAAACAGTCGTGATAGAGGAAAACAACACGTATGACGATTATAATAATGAAGAATCAATCGAGGAAAAAATAGAAGCTCCATTTATGAATACAAGACAGGCAGTAAAAAGAAAGTTAGATAGACAGAAAGAAAGAGAAATTAAGAGGCAAAGGAAGTTTAGACTGAATTCTTCAAGTGATGAAGATATGCCACTGTTTGAAAATTTATTAAGACGTCAAGACAGAAAAATTAGATTGGATTTAGAAAGGAAGAGATTAGCGGTTGCTAGTAATGGATATACAGATGCGGAACAAGAGATGGATGAAAAGTCAGAAACTGATGAAGATGCTGATATGAAAGAAGATAGTTCTCCTCAGGAGGATGACGATATTGATGTAGATATTGCACTTATAGAAAAAAATTTGAAGCTATTAAGAAAGTGGAGAAGGGATAAATAGTGCGGTAGAATATTCTGTAGATTGCAGATAGAAGAAGAAGTTAGACAAGGTATTTATGTATTTCCAAGGAAGGAAGTTGGCAACTTAATCAAGAGTTGTTGGGATGAGTAGACATAATATGGTAGTAAGTTCAGACTTATTGATATATGCTTTGTGATTATTTTGATTTTTAAGTTGAAGTGTTGAGTTTTTCTTAGACGGAAAATAATTGATTAAGTCATAATATGTATGTATATATATGGTCTTTCATTTCATAACATATGTTTAATTTGATTAATGTGTGGGGATAAAGATGATGTCAAAGAATGAGGGGGTTGATATTGTGTAGTCTGTTGTTTGACTTCAATTGTTCTTTATAAAATGTGAGGATAATTTAACGTTGCTTTTATTGAGTTATCCTGGGTGTGTTTACTGATTACTGGCTTGACGTTCAGTTAGAGAAAAATGAAGAGTTGTTTTTGGGAACTTACAGAAAATGTGAAATAGACGTTGAGTTGTTTAACGTATATAAGGTTTATAAATAGAAATTGAGGGTGAAACATGATTGAGTTAAGGAGGAAGTGGTAGTGATTAGTGAAGTGATTCAATATGTTGTAATGGAGGAGTATATTTAAAAGTGGCTGGGGGTATCAGCAAAAATTGATATTACAGGTGGTTTGGAAAGAGTTAAAATGGGGGATTGAAATAGGGAATACATTAGTTAGTTCGTAACGTAAATACATGGATTGGAATGACGGGCGATATTGGGTAAATGGGGAGTTGAAATAGGAGCTGGGTTGAACAGCGTTTAATGGGAGAATATGGGGGGAATGCCAGGTTGAATTTTGGCATTTAAATACGTGGACAATAGAAGAAGAAGACTGTACGTAACAGTATACTAATAATTTGGAGGTTTTGAAGTAATGGTTGAATTTGACGAGGTGTATAATACAAAATGGTTGTAGTGTTGGATCAACTTTTTGATAGCAACAATTATTATTGACGAAAATGAAGATAAATTTTAGAAACTTTATTTTTATAAAGTTTTGAGAATGCATGGGAAGAGAAATGTGGTTACTTCTTACTTTTTCCCCTTACTTTCTATTTTTTTAAGGTGCGCACCTACCCAATCTAACCTACCAAATCTAACCTATCCAACCTAACTGACTTAACTAAACTTTTCTGTCTATCCTGGAATAGCGAGAATGTGAATAAGGAGAAAAAGATAAGGGAAATATCTTCAATTTTTGTCAATCATAATTTAGATGGACACTTTAATAGCGGTTCGCTTATGGAGAATTTTGTAGAGAGTTTTTGTGGAGAACTTTATAACGAAGTTTGTAGAGAGTTTTGTATTATTGATATAGTATGAAGTATGTCTCTATTTAGCATTTGGCTATGATGAGATAAGAGGGTGAGAATTGAGTTGAGAAATATGTGGGATTGTTTGGCAGGTATAGTAGAGTTAAGTGGTTAAGAGTTGGGGTTGAGATTTTTTCAGGAAAAAATCTCCTTGAAGAAGGGGGGGTATGTGTAACAGTATAGCTTAGGAGTAAAGAGTTAGGGAATGCTGCGCATTCATTAACTAGTGGGAAACCATAGTTAGTGAACGTGTGTGCACGAATGGATAGACGTATCCAGGGCTTGCACACACGTCACTGGGGTAACTTGGGGGACTGGGAATTGAGGAGGTAAACAACAAGAATGTCGGAGTTTTCCATCATGTTGAAGATGAATGATTTTCACCTAATAAACGCATGAATTTATAAAAGACGAGACTTGTCCACTATATTATCACGTGCCTTCCACACTCAGCATTGTTATATCACCACGGCCACTGTGATATATAGCAGTGTGGATAATACAACTGCTTTGTAGACTTTTAGCTTTGTTTGCAGGCTTATTCCAGTTCTGTCCCATACATTCTTGTACAGTCTGCCAAAGGCTGCACTGGCCTTGGAGATTCTTGCATTCACTTCGTCATCGATTGTGGCAGCTTGTGACACGGTGCTGCCAAGATAGGTGAATGTGTCCACAACACTTAGTCTATGATCATTCACTTTGATATTCGGCACAGTGTGATTATTGCCTGGAGCTGGCTGGTACATAACTACAGTCTTCTCCAAGTTGATATTGAGCCCAAAGTTGGCACAGGCATGTGAGAAAGCTGAAACATTGTGTTGCATGTCCGCCTCTGAGTTGGCGTATAGAGCGCAATCATCAGTAAACAGGAGCTCTCTGACGGTGCCGCTGTTAATTTTGGTTTTAGCTTTCAGCCTTCTGAGATTGAATAACTTCCATCCATACGGTAGTTGATGTCTATTCCAATGTCGTCGTTCTCGAAGGCATTCATCAACATGGCTGAAAACATGAGGCTGAATAGTGTTGGTGCCAGGACACATCTTTGCTTCACTCCATTGGTGACAGGAAAGGGTTCAGACAGTTCACCATTTTCCTGTACTCTTGCCTGCATGCCGTCATGAAATAGCCGCACTATTTGGACAAACTTTCGTGGACAGCCATATTTTGCCTTAATCTTCCACAGTCCTTCTCTGCTGACTGTATCAAAAGCCTTGGTAAGGTCAATGAAAGTGGAGAACATTTCGCAGTTCTGTTCCTGACATTTCTCTTGCAGCTGCCTTGCAGCGAAAATCATGTCAACAGTTCCACGTTCTTTTCTGAAGACGTTCTCCAAGACGTCCTCCAGCACAACCAGCTGCTCTCGGGACCAAGGATGGGGGGATAGTGAGGCGTGACGCCAGGTCAAACAATCCACCGTGGACAATTTGAAAGCTTTGCGTTGATGTCTGTGGTTTGAGTCATCGGCCGTTCATAAAGCAATGCAAAACGGTTAAACTTATAAATTTCCAAGTCAATCACAAACAGTCAATAAATGCTGGGATTGTTTGCGATGTCCTGTAAAGGACATACGACTAACCGAACAACCCGCAAGGAAAGAAATACTGGCCGAGTGAGACGGCACTTCGTTGACAGCAGTATGGAAGAAACGAGGCGCTTCAAAAGCTGTTGATTACAGAGAATCCGTCTGCCGATGTAAACGTGAATGAACGAACGCAAGAAGAAGAAGAAGAAGAAGAAGAAGAAGAAGAAGAAGAAGAAGAAGAAGAAGAAGAAGAAGAAGAAGAAGAAGAAGAAGAAGAAGAAGAAGAAGAAGAAGAAGAAGAAGAAGAAGAAGAAGATTTGCTCAATTTAGAATGATACTTGCTGTAGAGGCGTGGAGATAAATCTAAACCAACCATTGCATGAAGTCTTCTTTAGCTTTCCCTCACTCAACAACTGGCCCATAATGCATATAGGAGCAATTATTTCTTCCAGTCAAGTCGATGTGAATAACATTTTACATACATTTCTGGAAATTTTCTGATAACTAATTAACTTCAATACTGGAGATTGAACCTGGAGAGAAGCGCTGCGAGGCATTGGGCTAACCACTGTGCGGCCATTGGGCCTATCTGGTTCAAGATAATTACCACTCAAAGTCTTCTTTGTTGTTCTTGCTAGTTCTGGTAATCTGTCAGTCCTAGAGAGTGTCTGGAGCTGGTTGATTCGACCCACAAGAGCCCACAGTTGTCCGCTACAATGAGTACAGCGAGATATTGAAGGTCAGTCAGCCCCAACTGTAATTGTGATTTTCATTTGAGGCGTCTCATTTTAACTGTTTCAATTCTAAACAATTTCAAAGTGGATAAGAGAAAACTGGAAATGTAACACCGCGGATGAAAGAGGAAGTGGGAGATGGTTCGTTGAGAAGGGTGGGGATGGGAAGGGGGAGGGGGGTGGTGACCTGAAGAGATACAACCATGTACAAGGTGGGGCAAAATGATCTGACTCATTTGTAACTTTAATAAAACTAAATTAGAATAAATAAACAAAAAAGTATTTTTATTTTCCAAATGTACATGAACCCGTGTGATATTTTTCTCTGGGGATACCTAAAATCAAAGGTATACATTCATCGCCCCCGATCTATTGAACAATTGAAACATGCAATTCATCAAGAAATTAAGTCTATTCCACATGAAATGATCCGTCGAGTTATGTACAACTTTCGCGAACGTCTTCAACAGTGTGTGGACAATAACGGCGAACATTTGACTGATGTAATTTTTAAAAGAAAATGAAATAAAATGACATCATATATACATTTAGGAAATAAAAATACTTTTTTTCATTATTCAAAAAACATAAAACAAAATGGCATCATGAGTACATTTGATAAATAAAAATACTGTTTTGTTCATGTATTCTAATTTAGTTTTATTAAAGATACAAATGTGTCAGATCATTTTGCCCCACCTAGTATTACATGAAGTGGAGAGTTGTACGTTGAGGGAGATAACCAGAGACGTGACAGAATGGATGAAATACAATTGAGGGCATTCGTTGAGGGAGACCACAAAGGGTAGACATAATCCTTCCGCTTTTCATACATAGGGAGATTAGTTGCAAACGGAAATTAGCTGCATTTCCTTTACTGGCTATCAACCCCAGCATGTGTATGACTGTTTGCGATTGACTAATTGACGTTCAGTAGTTTGCCATTGCTGTCTGAACGACGGACACTCAAATATCGTTAACAATCCGTTTAAAGCGGCCTGCTTCAAAATAGTATACAGCTGATTTCGAACACTGTATGTAGAATAACGAATTGTGTTCGCTAATCTTTCGTCGTAGACGCCGGGGAATTAATCCTTCATAAATTAGTCTAGAAGTCTGACATGCATTACTGCCCTTATACATAACAGTAACTTATCTCAAACGACAACTAGCCAAGAAACATTCCCATAAGTATGGCATGTTACACACTCCGTAGGTATTTATAATGCCCATGTTAAACATTGCCTCAGCGAGCCATTTGTTATTATTTTCATGCATTTTAATGTTATTGTTCTTTAGTTGTCAAAATCTGCTTCATAACTGATGTTGAATGAAAGAATGTATGACAGGAAATAGAGAAGAAGGGCAGAATGCCAGACAGGCCTGCGTGCCCAATTCTTAACCCTTTGAAAATAAAGACTTTCGTTCGTTCGTTCGTTCGTTCGTTCGTTCTCTCTCTCTCTCTCTCTCTCTCTCTCTCTCTGTCTGTGTGTGTGTGTGTATGTGTCTCTCCCTCTCTCTCTCTCACATTCTCTATCTCTCTCTGTCATTCTGTATATGTCTCCGTCATTTCTCTCACTGCATTTCACGCGCTGTCTCTGTCTCTCTCTTTCTCTTGCTATAAATCCCTGTCTGATTATCTCGGCTCTTCTATTGTTCATGTTTCTGACAATCCAATGCTGAAGAAAAAGAAACTACGAAAAGGTCTCCAGTCTGAAAAAATTTCATTTATAACAACAGTTTGAATAATTGACAACGGCAGACATAAATGAACATACAATGTAGTCAACGACGTGATATGTCAATGCTATAGCTAGGAAGCTGGAAGAATTCATCCTTATGTGTCACAACTTATAAATTGGAGAATTATAATCAAAGCTGCATAATATCTTACCGTTAGGTTATCAGCATGGCCGAAAGGATAAGATCATTCGTTCTAAATCATCCGGTGTGCTGAAGTCAAGGTAGCGGGTTCAACCCCTACACCGGTCAGTTGAACTAAGATGTTGACTTCTCGTCCTTGGTAATAGGGAAAACCAACCCGCACACAAACATCAGTCCAGTGCATTAGAAGTCGTAGCACGTGTATGGACTACGCTTGAGTTCAAAGCGGGCGAACGATAAAACATTCTTACTATTAGGAAATCATAAAATTACATTCATTAATTGTGACCATGTGACCCAGTAAGTGCAATATGGTTTAACAATTTGGGGCTAGCACCATAAACCAGACGCCCATCTGCCGACCTGGTGGATCAGGTGGATTATGTAAACTGACCAAGACTCTCAGATCGATGCAGCCTACATTGACCAAGACTCTTAGATCGCTCCAGCCTAAATGGACCAAGACTCTCAGATCGATGCAGCCTAAATTGACCAAGACTCTTAGATCGCTCCAGCCTAAATTGACCAAGACTCTTAGATCGCTCCAGCCTAAATGGACCAAGACTCTCAGATCGATGCAGCCTAAATTGACCAAGAATCTTAGATCGCTCCAGCCTAAATTGACCAAGACTCTCAGATCGATGCAGCCTAAATTGACCAAGACTCTTAGATCGCTCCAGCCTAAATTGACCAAGACTCTTAGATCGCTCCAGCCTAAATTGACCAAGAATCTTAGATCGCTCCAGCCTAAATTGACCAAGACTCTCAGATCGATGCAGCCTAAATTGGCCAAGACTCTTAGATCGCTCCAGCCTAAATTGACCAAGAATCTTAGATCGCTCCAGCCTAAATTGACCAAGACTCTTAGATCGCTCCAGCCTAAATTGACCAAGAATCTTAGATCGCTCCAGCCTAAATTGACCAAGACTCTTAGATCGCTCCAGCCTAAATTGACCAAGAATCTTAGATCGCTCCAGCCTAAATTGACCAAGACTCTCAGATCGATGCAGCCTAAATTGGCCAAAACTCTTAGATCGCTCCAGCCTAAATTGACCAAGAATCTTAGATCGCTCCAGCCTAAATTGACCAAGACTCTTAGATCGCTCCAGCCTAAATTGACCAAGAATCTTAGATCGCTCCAGCCTAAATTGACCAAGACTCTTAGATCGCTCCAGCCTAAATTGACCAAGAATCTTAGATCGCTCCAGTCTAAATTGACCAAGACTCTCAGGTCGATGCAGCCTAAATTGACCAAGAATCTTAGATCGCTCCAGCCTAAATTGACCAAGACTCTTAGATCGCTCCAGCCTAAATTGACCAAGACTCTCAGATCGATGCAGCCTAAAACCCGTACCATGAAATGTCTGGGGAAGTTAAGGCGGCCGGTGTGACAAACCCAACAAAGCACTGATTGGTCTATCAAAATTATGAGTCTAGCACTACATGCAAGTGCTCCTGAAGGAATATAATTCCATCCTTTGTCATGGTCCACATCACCAATAGGCTAAAGGGAGCCAACACATAGTCTTTCCTTGTCGCTTGTTGCCAGTACATTTTGTATTGTGTATTACAGGAAGAAAACAATACACTAATATAATGACTTTATAAAACATGTAAATAAAATGCCACAGTTGTAATATTGTGCAATGGAGATATGTTACTTTGTGAGTTTATGACCAAGAAATAGAAAAGTACTGTCATTGCTCAAACTCCCACAACAACACTAAAAATGGCAACATTGTGTAAATAAAAAAAATAAAAACACATACACACATTCGTACACAAATTTACACACAATAGAACTTTTAAAAATATACATATCCACGTCTCGTTTGTATATAGAAACAGTGGTCGCTTGAAGAGAAATAAACTTTACAAAAAATGAGTATGTTTGCCTGTCCACCACAGCTTGGAGCTGAAATCTGTATCAAACAGGATCATCCTTGTGTGGCGGAGAGCAGATTTTCGTTTGGTTACTTATGGGCTTGACTGAACCTGATTGTGTCTATCTTGTACACCGAACTCCCTTTCCCTTCCCCCGCCCATACTCCAGCATTCGTGTAAAACATCTCGTTTTGAAAGCTCATAAAAAAATTCGCATCTATTACTTGGCACTCACAGAAGTGGAAAAAGAAAGTACAGATTAGATTACATACTACGTGACATAAAAATTGTAAGTTATAGTTACAGACCGGGATTCGAACCCCCCCCCCCACCCCCCTTCAAATGACGGCAGCTCTTCCCTGCAGGAACAAGTGTTCTTCCATGCATAGGTATTAAGTGTGTCTCTAATCTCTACTTCCATGCAAGGCCAACCAGTGGATCCTCTAATCTCTACTTCCGTCTTCTACTTCTATCAGCGCTAGTCAACAGATGGAGTGATTACCAGGTGTGTAGGCACGCCATGAATACCAAGGTTCCTCGATCGATCCATCCCCCAACTTCGCACCAAATAATGCCTTGGGAAGTAAAGGTGGCGGCGTGATATCGGCCACGTCATCCACTAAACGTCGGTTAGTCTTTACAAATATGGGTTCAGGACCATAAGCAAGTGCGCCCTAAGTCGTGGTGATGATTTCTTCTTATTCATCGTCCACATTACCACTTCGTCTCATGGCACGAGAAATGGTCGTTCCCTTTCGCTTGTTGGCAGTACATTTTGTGTTGTATATTACAGGAAGAAAACATTGCATTAATATACTGACTGTATAAAACATGCACAATAAAATGCCACAGTAAAAGTTGTAATGCAATATTGTGCAATGGAGATAAGTTACTTGGTTAGTTTATGAACAAGTAAAAGCAAATATTGTAAATACACAATTTCCCTCAATAATACAATAACGACAATGTTGAGTACACGCAGGCACGCACTCGCGCGCGCGCGCGCGCACACACACACACACACACGCTGAAGACAAGACATTGCACACGCACACATTTACACACACCAGAAGTTTAAAATACAGAGATTTATGACTCATTTGTATATAGAAACAATGATGCTTGAGGAGAAACGAGCTTTGGGGGGAAAAAAGCAATTGTGACTGGCCTCTAAAGCTTCGAACTTAAATCGGTTATCCTTCTGTGGCGCAGAGAAACATGTGTCTGACTACATGGCCGCATCTCATTGTACATCCCACCCCTCCCCCACCAGCCGGCAAATTTCTTGTAAAACTTCTTGCCTTGAGAGCTCATAAATTGACATGTATTGAGTGGCGCTCACCGAGTTAGAAAAGGGAATCAGAGAATAGAGGACACTGATTCATGTTTGAAGACCAAACAGTTCACATCTCCACCTGAAGGGATATGTATAACCTTTTAAATACCAGCAATTCACATCTCCACCTTAAGGGATATTCATAGTGTTTTAACTACCAGCAATTCACATCTCCATTATAACATTGGCACCTTTCCGTCTTGACAGACGATAGTTTGGTACATTGTGCTTCAAAAAGGCTTAATAACTACGACCCATGGCGGTGGCGAGTGTCGCTGATAAGGCCAATTTGTGCTGCAAATGTTTGTCCACAGTGGATGCAATGTGAAAACATGGTCATTTCCACCATCATGCACCATCTTAAGTCTCTCACTCTCTGTGTGTGCTTTATCTGCAATCATTTTCTCCTTTGTCTTTTTTCCATTTCTGATTGTTGCCCTCCATGCAACACGTTCAGCGGCGACTTGCTCCCAATGTGCATTATCAATGCCTGTATCAATCATGTCCCGCTTACACACATCTTTGTATCGTAGTAGAGGCCGACCCTGAGATCTCTTACCCATCTGTAATTCACCAAAACAGATGTCCTTTGGTATTTGTGACATGTTTGATTGAGTTGCCAGAGGACCTAGTTAGTAGTGTTCTCTGGAGATATATCTTGAATAATAAATACCAAGATAAAGGATATGATTTAGCACGTTTTGTCTAGAGGTCACTCAAGTGAGCTAATCATTCCAGCAATAGCCTTTTTGGAGAACATTTTTCTTTGGCTCAAACCCCCACTGTGAGACCACTATGTATCTACACAGAAATTTATAAAAGAAGTAACTAGTTCACCCAAGGCCAGAGAAGATCTGAACTATTAGCGCCTGTACAACTGAGGATCCCTCTCACTCATTATACTGTTGACAGTGTGCTGTTCGTCCGTCACCTAGATCTTCTATATATTTTGTCATTATGACCTATATCAGTTCAGGTAGTCCTTCAATTTTTGCAGACAAACAAACTTTAACAATAACTGTACATTACATCTGTTGGACAGGACATCTACATGACAGTTTCTTGACAAAAGTGGAACATACATTCACAAGGAATTGTTTACACCACACGTGTACAAGATAGACATCATGAGATACCTGACAACATCTATACAGGACTTTTCACAATATGTAACCAACCACAGCACTTAAGGCAGTCACCAGAGACAACACTTGACAGCAACTGTACAAGAAATCCCAAAATTTTGGGGAAAAAAAATTTTT
>JACEFZ010025935.1:0-83304 GCA_014155875.1 Cepaea nemoralis
CAGGATGCCTTCATCCGACATACAGGACTTTGCGTTGGAGCTCAAGCCAACGAACACAAGCAAGCAAGCAAGCATCTTATTTTACATTGTGGTATTTCTCTTTTCTTAGTGACGACCATAGTCTCTGTCTTCTTACAATTTAATTCTAACCCTAGTTGTTCACTGTGTGCATTAACCATCCATCCATCCATCATGTGCCATGCCGATAAGCGTGGGCGGTCATGTTTTTCCATCTCACTCGAATCACCAGAGTCGTGGATCAGCTCCGTGTTTCTGTCTCGACCATGCTACGTGGCCAAGCCATCCAGGTATTTACTTCTCGGTCTTCTGCTTGATATCCTCCCTTCGATCTTGCCAGTTGTCACCACGTTCTCCAATTCATTTCTTCTCATAACATGCCCAAAAATGTTTGACTGTCTACGTCTAATGTCTCTAATCAGTTTACGATCTTCAGTTGTTTCTTGGAGGACTTGTTCATTGGTTTTTCTGTCTGTCCATGGTATTCTTTGCATTTTCCTCAGAAAACCACATTTCCACAGACATCAGATGTTTTTTAGCTTGCCTGCTCATTGTCCACGCTTCACATCCATACAAAAGTACAGGTTCTATGTAGCACTTCAACACTCTTTTTCTCGTTTCAATTGATATCTTCTTATTGGTCAGTATGTTTTTCATTTTGCAAAAGGCTACCTTCGCAATGGCGATTCTTGTTCTAATGTTTTCAAGGTATCTCCCATCTGATGTTATGACTGTTCCGAGATAACTGTACTGATTCACTTGTTTGAATATGCCCATTTACTTGTATATCACATTGTGGTATTTACTTCATCCCAGTGACGACCATAATTTGTGCCTTCTTACAATTCAATTCTAACCCTGGTTGTTCACTGTGTGCAACAACCGCATCTACTAAATGTTGCAGATCCGGTTGATTGTCTGCAATCAATACTGTATCATCTGTATTCTAATGTTACTGATGTTATGTCCACCAATGGTGATTACTCTCATATCTTCTACATTTCTAAAACAAAAATATTTTCACTGCATAGAGAAAACAGATCTGGAAACATTACACATCCCTATCTCACACCTCTCTTAATAGGCTGATATTGATCTACTTCCTTATCAATCTTTATGGAAGTTTGTTGTTTCCAATATATGTTTTCATTTACAAGTCTAAGGTCTTTCCCATCATTTTTTTTTTTTTTTTTGCATCTGCAAGCATCTTCATCAATTTGACATGTTTTAGTTTATCAAACGCCTTTGTGTAGTCAATAAAGAAAAGATGTTGGTCCTTGTTAACGTCTTTTTAACGCTGAATTAGTGTTCGCAGCATATACACAGCATTTACTGTACCCTTGACTTCTACGATCCCACATTGTTCTTCTCCTATTTCGGGTTGTATGTTCTTCCTAACTCTTTGCATGCTGATTCTTATTATAATCTTCGTGATGTGGCTCATTATGCTAATTGTGCGATGTTGAGCACATTCTGAGGCTCCTGATTTCTTCTGGATCGCAATAAATATAGATATATATATAATTTTAAAGCTTTAATCATTTATGTTTTGATGTTGTCTGGAACCGGAGTCTTACAAGTTTTCATATGGTTAAAAGCATTCTGAACTTCCATCTTCAAAATTGATGGTCCTACATTATTAATTAGAATATCATACTGTCACAAAGTAAATGATGACAGAGTGACAGATGGAGTGGCTATGGTTGTGTCTAGGGTATGTCCTTGTAAATGTGATGTTGAACAACAGATTAACCACGATGCATCAAAATCAAACACCAGACTGCGCACACAACACTTTAATTTGAACATCTGGATACAACATTATTCCTCAGGAACGTTCAGTGTATATATATATATATTGCATAGGCACAGGTACAGTACATGTAATCCCAACCACTCACGCTGCTGCCAATTAGGCTCAGTCTTTAATCCTTCGCCTCCGAATTACTTCCACTGAAACACACATCACGGAGTCCACTTAACTCCCTCACTATTCGAATTACTCCCACTGAAACACACGGCACGGAGTCCTCTACTCAACTCCGTCACTATTCGAATTACTCATTGAAACACACAGCATGGAGTTTCTCTACTTAACTCCGTCACTATTCGAATTACTCCGACAGCTGACATACACTGGTCGAGTCTCCACACTCAACTCTCCAAGACGACCCGACCCGCAGCCGGTCTCAGCTTCAACTCTCCAAGACGACCCGACCCGCAGCCGGTCTCAGCTTCATCTCTCCAAGACGATCCGACCCGCAGCCGGTCTCAGCTTCATCTCTCCAAGACGACCCGACCCGCAGCCGGTCTCAGCTTCATCTCTCCAAGACGACCCGACCCGCAGCCGGTCTCAGCTTCAACTCCCCATCAGCTCGGAGTCCATACATCAACTGATCTCCGTCAATGTTTGTCCCTGTCTTTTAAACCATTCTATGCCCTCACAATGCCTCTACACACAACACACAAACACTACCTAATCGCTCAACTGTCTGCCCCGCAATTACCCTAGCCAGCTGACTTCTTCTCAGCTCCCTCTTCACTCACTGTCTTCTCATTTTCCCCCTCTGGGGGACCTATTTTATCTCGTGAACTTGTCCATGTGTCCCTTTGCTCTCCCGGACACTGACCTTAATGTCAATGACCCAGGCATGTGTCACATACTGTTCCTCTCTTGTATCGTCATTAAGGTCTTTCACATTATCTGACCATGCATTTACAATTTGATCTTTTTCTATTATGGTTTTGTCATCTTTAGTTTTTAGATAACCTGCTGATTTGTATTTTGTTTACTTAGTGATGTCATGAATTCTGTTTTGTATTAATTATTAATTTGGTATTCCGAATGTTTTGTGTTGGATTTCAATTTCCGTGAATTGTTCTACAAGCAGTCATCTTTTTTCTCTTTGCACAATTTCCTATGTTCCTGTTAATCTCTCCATTTTGTTCACGGTTATTTTTGTTATTTCTCTTTATTTCCATTAGTTTTAAGGTGTAATTCGCCATCCATTTCTTACGTCCCATCATCTTCATTTTTGGGATAGTTGTTTATGCAGCCTGGTTGACAGAGTAGTTTTAATATTCCCCAATGGTCACTGCCATCTTGAAATATAAGTTCCAGATCGGACAATGCATCAAATCTATTTTTTATTCTTTTAACTCCTCACTCTTCGCTGCACGTAGATAAAATTGTGTATTCCTTGATGCATATTTGACCTTCTTTAATATTATATGTATATTGCTTATAATAATCTATGGTCGCTGTAGCAGTCTGCACTTGGTATAGTTTTTTGCGACTTTTAAGGCATTTCGAAATCGACTGTTGATGAGGATGTAATCATTCTAGTTTCCGATCGTATGATCAGGACTCCCCCATTTCCATAATCTCCTTAGATATTGTTGATGTCAGGAGTTTCCAATAATCATAACATGCACTTTTGCCAACTGTACAAGTCTGCAACCTCGTTCATTACGTTCCCCTAGTCTATAATTGCCTACAGCAAAATAGTCAATTAGGATCTAATTGCCCACGAACAGGTGTGTTCACATGAGGACTTAGAACCTGGCGAGGAGTGGGTGCAAGTGCCAACAGATTTCTGCACATCCTTTTCAGTTTGCATCCAACTAGATAGAAAATGCAGACAAGAAAATCCGGCTGCTGTGGAGGCTGAAGTACAAGTGTTGATTTTCGAGAATTCGCTAGACGGTGATGCGGTCATCTACACAGATGGGTCGGTCGTCCGATATGTGAGAAGCTCATGGGCCTTTGCAGCTCGGGCTGGAGAGAGAATTGTGAAGGAGGACTCTGGTCCTTTCACTGAAACCACAAGTAGCCTGACTATGGAAGTCATGGCAGTAAGCAAAGCAATAACATGGCTCGAGACACAGACATTCACTAGGGCATGTTTCCTTAGCGACTCAATGAACATGATCAAGAGGATAGAGGAGGAGTCGATCAGAAGAGAATGGTTGCTGCCTCTGGAGCGGTCTCGACTGGCAAAGATTAGTTTCATCTTCGTGCCAGGGCATGCGGGAGTACAAGGAAATGAGCGGGCTGACAAGCTCGCAGGTGAGGCTACTGTGGAGGGCGGACGCGCCATGGACCAGGCTGACATTCTGAATGCTCTACGAGAAGTAAGACTTTTGCGCGAACCAAGTGATGACTGTGAATCTACAACCATGGCCAGACTGCGAGAACAGCAAATTAAAAGAGGGGTGGCCAAACAAGAACACTAAGCAGGAAGCCAAAGAAGATTGATAAACCAACACAGAACTGGCGTCGTTAGCCGCTACACGCTGCGTGATTTGCTGAGGAGGGGATCCGAGCATAATCTGTCGACTAACTAACTAACTAACTAACTAACTAACTATAATTGCCTACAATGTATCTATCTTAAGTGTATATTGGTCACAAATCGCGGCAGTTGCAATATTGAAAAAAGTGGGACAATTATGAACAGAGAAAGCTACAAGTAAGACGAGGATGTGTTTTATCGCCAGATGTCTTCTCTATCTTTTTATAGTCCATGGCTTTGGCGATTATATCTGTCCACGTCCTTCTCTACCGTATGCTGTCAATCATGTCTGGTACCTATGTTCCTCCATGCCGTGATTTCAAACTGTCCAACATCTTCTGGTTTGTTCTCTCCCTGTCGACCCTCTTCTCCAAATGCCCCATTGTGACGACACACTCCAGCTTTCTCCTTCTCATGACATGCCCAAAGAATTTTAACTGCCTTCTTCTGATGCGAGTAACCAGTTCCGCTTTGTGAGCTAACTTCCTTCAAAGTTTTTAACTTCTTTCAAGGTTTCTAACTTCTTTCAAGGTTTCTAACTTCTTTCACGATATATTTATTGCTCTTTATATCCGTCCACGGGGTTCTCATAATATTTCTATCAAGCTACATCTCCGCAGCTTCCACATAATTCCTCACTTGTCTTCTAACTGTCCGTGGTTCGCTTCCGTATATCAAGATTGGCTCAATATTGTCCCTAAGTCAACATTTTGTGGGCATGTTATGAGAAGAAATGACTTGGAGAACTTGGTGACAACTGGCAAGATCGAAGGGAAGAGACCAATGGGAAGACAGGGAAGTAAATACCTGAATGGCTTGACCAAGTGGCATGGTCGAAACAAGAACACTGAGCTGATCCACGATTCTGGTGATCGAGTAAGATGGCAAAACGTGACCGTCCACGCTTATCGGCATGGCACATGATGGATGTTAAGGTTAAGGGAGCAATGTTCTGCAAGGGTCATGCTACTGAATGAATCCACACCCAAAAATCAGTCCAGTGCACTAGAAGTGGTATCACGTGTATGGACTACACTTGAGTTCAGAACGAACGAGCGTAAACAGAAACACGGATAAGAGAATTAGAGACACAGATGGATAATAATATGGGGAGGAGATTCATTGAGAGAGCCGCGGGAAATGGTGCAAGTCTGGACGGCTTGGCGTGACTAAGTAGAGAGGTCTTATACCCAAATAATATATATGTGATGTGAGTGTGCGTGTATATGGTTAGTGTGTAAGTTAGTCTGCGTACATATGTGTGTGTGCGTGTGCGTGTGCGTGTGTGTGTGTGTGTGTGTGTTGAGAATATGCATTATGTTAATGCGCGCGCGCAATTTTGTTTTTTTTTTTTAAATCTAAGGGAATTAACTTACTCATTTCTAAATAGTTTATTCTGTAAGAGCACTAGACTGATTTTCCAATTAACTTGACAACCTAAAATACATTATTTTACCAAATTTGGTTGATTATAAGTTAAATGCTATAAAATTATTTCAATTATATCTAAGTAGCAGAAAACGTGCACATCTGTCTACAACGTAATCAAGAAGTTTAAAGAAGATTTTCGTCAAGAAATGTTTGCTTTAATTAAGTCTCCATTGTTTATAACTTGTCAAGCAGAACAATTAATTTATCTAGAAGGGGAAATAGCAGCCACGCTGCTGCTATACCCTAAAATGGTACAAATGTTTGATTAACCCGTACTATTTTTCGCATATTCTTTACAGGACATCGCTGTCAACATCAGCATCTTTCAGCTGATTGTTGATTTCTTAGCAAGATTACGCTCAGTAGTTAGCCATTGCTTTCTGAGCGGTCGGCTCACATACCCCGTAAGTTACCGACGCGGAGAGAACCGCTACCAATTCTCGCGCATGTCACGTTACTCACGAGAGTATACGGGATTACGGAGAAAGTCGCTTAACTCCTAGGCCAGTGTGGCAGGAAATTCTTGGAGTTGTCGATCGATGAAAGACGGTCGCGCCATTCGTCTACAGGCGGCCGCCATCCTTTGATGTTGGAGACAGACTGTTCTGACGGGAGTCGGCAAGATCTTTTGTTGTAGGGGAACAGGTCTCAAGATCACAAGCCGGCAAGACTTTTTGGAGTACCGGGAACAATTCCCCAGATTAAAGCGTGATAGGCGGCCAGTTGTTTACATCGAGTCGAAAAAGGGGAGGGAAAAATAGCTTCTCGACGCCTAGTGTCTGGTCAGATTTGTGACGTCATTCAGACACAGTATTAAAACAGTCTGGACAAACAACTTTGGCGGGAGTCGACCAAATGTTGTGAGGCAACAAGGACGTGTGTGATGTTGATTTACATCGGCGGACATTTATCCATTGTGTGATTTAGTAGTCTCAATTTCAAACAGGAATAAATATATGGTATTTAATTAAATAGACCCAAATTAGATTATTCTTAGGAATTGAGTGTAGTAATGTGCGTTGTGAGAACGTATTATAGGAGCGTCGGCAGCAGTAGGCTATCGCGTTGCTTATACTAGCTAGTGTGAGATATCAATTAACTCAGTGAGTTAAGAACAATGTAGTGGGATGATATTTAGGGAGATTGAGGATGGTTGGGGGGATAAAGGAAATGTCAAATGGTGGGATCTTCCAGTAGGGTATCTACTGGGTTTCTGCACTTTTCCTTTAGTCTTTCCTTGTCTTACCATGACTCAGACCGATGTGATGAGCTCCTCTGCCTTATGGCAGAGTTTAGTTCTCTGTTATATATCTGAGTGCGGCCGTCGGCCTACACTCACCTAATAAAGGTCGGAATCGGGTTGCTCTCACCAGGTGTGTTCTCTCTTCAACAGGTTCCACTATGTGTTCCAAAAAGCTAGCAGAAAAGTCATAGAAGATGATTATGGCTCGAGCATTGAAGGCAGTATTTACTCAGCGGGCTTTGCATTGGGCCCATAACCCAGAGGGTCTGCAAGAACCTGGCCTCTGCTGAGCAGGAACCGATGATCATCTAAGAGTGATTCCTCAGTGGTAGTTATCAGCATAGTAGAGTGAAGATACTTACAATACCACCAGTAACAGGAACAATAGTAGTTATATAGAGAAATTGAAAATTAAAATTTGCGTTTTTCCAAATGGTGAATTCCTGTGAGACATTATCAATTAACATTGCGTTTTTCCAAGTGGTGAATTCCTGTGAGAAATCAACTACTAACATTTAGTTTCAAAGTGACAGTAAACATTTATTTTACTGTAGAAGGGTTATCAGATCACAGAACTTTTAGTGACATATTAGTTACACTGTGTGTGTCAGATTCATGGTCAGTATTGGACTATATCCACTATTGGTGACCAGGCATCCGGACTATCCAAGAGCCATTGGAGGAAGTCGACATCTGGCCGGAGAGACGCATCATTTGGTGAGGTCCTTCTGTACTTGATCTATGGTGCTGTTGTGTGGCCGGTACTGTGATGAGGCAGACTTTGATCCTGAGCTGTTCGGTCTGATTCTGCATACACACTAGATTATACGACAGACATTCTACACATACACTTTGCACATACCTGACACTTTTCTTTATTAAATTAATTTGTCATTTTTTTAAAGCTAGAGTTGTGTAGTATGTTTTGGAAAAGAATGAGAGGGGGGCATGGTCCAGTGGTAAGAAGAAGAAGAAGAAGAAGAAGAAGAAGAAGAAGAAGAAGAAGAAGAAGAAGAAGAAGAAGAAGAAGAAGAAGAAGAAGAAGAAGAAGAAGAAGAAGAAGAAGAAGAAGAAGAAGAAAGAAGAAGAGAGAAGAGAGAGAAGAGAGAAGAAGAGAAGAGAAGAAAGAGAGAGAGAGAGAGAGAGAGAGAGAGAGAGAGAGAGAGAGAGAGAGAGAGAGAGAGAGAGAGAGAGAGTGATCCAAAGACTGACGGGGTGTTGTGGACAGAAATCCAGAAGATCCTCAAGATAATTATATGGGTTATAAAAGAATGTGGGTGTTAATTCCCCTCACCCCAGGGACGACATTTATTACGACAGCCAGGGAGACCGGCAAATAAAAGCTTACCTTTAAAATATCATAAATACAAATTATCCAAATAAACGGTGTCATTTCGGATGTCCAAGAATGCAAAATAGGGATACTACTGCACAGGCCCCTTTTCTTAAGTGTGTCATCAGCAGCAGCATCATATGCTATGCCGATATGGCGTTCGATTCCCCATCTCACACGACCACCGTGGGTCAGCATCTGTGTTCTTCTCTTGGTCATGCCATGTGGTCAAGCCATTCAGATATTTACCTCTCTATTTTCCTACGGTTTTTTCCCCCTCTATCTTATTAGTTGTCACCAAGTTCTCTAGTTCATGTCTTCTTATAACGTGCCAACAAATTTTGGCTGTCTACGTCTAGTTTTTCTAATCAGTTTAATGGTTTTCATATGCTTCTTGAAGGACTTGGTCATTGGTTTTTCTGTTTGTCATTGGTATTCTTTGCATTTTCCTCAGAAACCACATTTTCACTGCTAATCAGCTTTTTTTTCAGCTTGTCTGCTTAGTGTCCACGTTTCACATCTATACAAAAGTACAGCTTCTATCTAATACTGTACACCTCTTTTTCTCGTGGCAATTGACATCTGTTAATGGTTAGTATGTTTTCCATCTTACAAAAGGCTACCTTAGCCATACCGATTTTTGGTCTAATCTTTTCAAGGCAACCCCCACCACCCACCACCCCTAATCAGTTGTTATGACTGTTCCGAGATAGTTGTACCGATTCACTTCTTTCTTCTTATTCTCCTGTGTTAATCCTGATAGTATTTTTCGGACGAGAATGCGCTGTGCCTGTTTACAGCAGAGCTGCGTTCTACCGACACATCCGACTTCTGCGGGCATTTGACCGGGTTAACCTTCCCGGGGGATTCACTGGTTTAAGATTATTCCCATTTACCCTTATATTACATTGTGGTATTTCCCTCTTCGTAGTGACGACCATAATCTCTGTCTTCTTACAATTTAATTCTAACCCTAGTTGTTCACTGTGTGCAGTAAACCAACGCAAGACGGATCTGTTGCCAAATCGCCCGCAGCTGTGTTTCGTAGGCGGTATGCGGAATTACGAACTGCTTCCGTAACGTCTTCAGCCACGGAGCAAGCACAAAGGTTCACAATCTATATCTATAAAACAGAGTGTATGTGGCTTTGTGTGTTTGTGGGGATTTATGTATTGGATGCGTTCGATAACGGTACATCCGATTGAGATGAAATTTTCTACACGTCTTCCTTTCATTTCTGTGCAACCGACTATAATAGTTTCTTAGTGTAAAACCTTCTACTTATTTAATAACAGTTACTTTTCCATTTTCATTATATAATGTCTATATAGCAGGGGGACTTCACTCTAGAAAAGTTATTTCAAGGGGCATAACTTTTAATAACATTTCTATATACTTTATAGTCATATTGTTGGACTTACTTGCACTATTATTAAACTCTTTGTCTATAGTTATTTTTAGGCATATGAGTTATAATAAATAATGATATAATCTTTAAGGCATTTTCAAAGTTTGCATAAAAATAATGCATAATGCATAACATTGTAACCCATCTATTTCTGCTTACAAAACTTATCAACTGTCATGTCGGTGAATAAAAACAGTTTTCATTAAAAATAATGAATGGTGTGTGGAAGGACATTCTTTTAAGTTACTGTTTACCGGCGAAACCACGCCGGGTCAGATAGATAGACAGACAGACAGATAGTCGGGAACGGAAGCTTATTTGACTACTTATATGAATGAATTAAATGACATACTCCCCACCAGGGACTGGGTGAAGCCGGGCCGGGTCAGACAGACAGACAGATAAACAGACAGTCGGGAACGGGAGAGCTTATATGACTACGTATATGGATTAAATGAGATGCTCCCCACCAGGGACTGGGTGAAGCCGGGCCGGGACAGACAGACAGACAGATAGACAGACAAACAGATAGTCGGGAACGGGAGAGCTTATATGACTACGTATATGAATAAAATGAGATGCTCCCCACCAGGGACTGGGTGAAGCCGGGTCAGACAGACAGACAGACAGATAGTCGGGAACGGGAGAGCTTATATGACTACTTATATGAATTAAATTAGATGCTCCCCACCAGGGACTGGGTGAAGCCGGGCCGGGTCAGCCAGACAGACAGACAGAGGAAAACGGAGCACTTATGGATTAAACCCCTTGTGTCGTGATGTTGATCCAACGACTAAACTAAACTAAACTAGTGTATCATGTTTAGTTCAATCCTACTTTTTGTTTGGCACTGAATCAGTTAAGTTGGACTTAAATTGTGACTTCTCGTTCAGAAAGCATTGGCAAACTGCTTAACCTACAATTGCTTAGAAAATCAACTTGAGGTTGATCACAACTTCCTACAAAATACATGCAACATTTAAGAGGAGAGATCAGAACAAATTCCAGCGAATTAAGAGACGGGAGAAAGACGCGGGTGCTGGATAGGGCACAATTTGAGAACCCCCGACAATAGTATCCGTTACACTGTGTTTGAGAACACCCGACAATACTATCCGTTACACTGTGTGCGATCTTTTGGAATTAGGCGTAATGAGAAGATTGCTGTACAATGCACTAGCACCGGTGACAAAGCGGAAGAGATCTTGGAAAAGGTCCGTGAGTACGAATTGAGAACGAACGATTTTTCTGCAACTGGCAACTTTGGCTTTGGTGTCCAGGAGCACGTTGACTGGGGCATCAAGTATGACCCTGGTATTGGTATCTACGGCATGGACTCTTACATTGTCCTCAGCAGATCAGGATTCAACATCAGGCAGCGCGGGAGGAGAATAGAGTGCTAGTAGTGCCTAAGCACAGGATCACCAAGGATGAATGTATGAAGTGGTTCCAGCACAAGTATGATGCCATCATCCTACCTGGCATGTAGACTACACGATATATCCTGTTACTATATGGTGTATTTTTAATGACTGTGCAGTGTTTGAAAATATTGCCGGTCCAAATTTTGTATTCACCCTTTGTAAAGTTCATGCAACATAATAGGTAAATACAAAACTTGGACCGGCAATATTTTCAAACACTGTACAGTCATTAAAAATACGTCATGTACAATACAAATCTAATAACAAAAGAAGAAAAAATGATTAGAAATCCCTTTCACTCAGATACACACAGAGAAGGAGTCAGCACGGCCGAATGAGTAAGAGTACGCGTTATTAAACATCCGGTGTGCTGATGCCGAGGTAACGGGTTCAACCCCTGCGCCGGACAGTTGGACTAAAATGTTGACTTCTCGTCTTTGACTTTGGGACGTAAATTACAAGTACCTCAGAAGACGGAGTGGGTTCGCCTGATGACGAGGGACCCTGTTAATTAATAGGGAAAGCTCATCCACACGCAAAATTCAGTCCAGTGCACTAGGAGTAGTAGCACGTTTGTTTATAGACTACACTTGAGTTCAAAGCGAGCGAGCGCGCGCACACACACAGACGGACACACACACACACATACACAGTACACAAACACAAAGGAAACACAGAGAAGAGAATTAGAGACACAGATTATTAATAATATGTGGAGGGCACGTAGAGAACCGCGAGAAATAGTGCAAGACAGGAGAACGGCTTGGCGCCAGTAGGTTGGGGGGTTTATACCCCAATAATATATATGTGATGTAAGTGTGTAAGTGTTTGTGCGTACCTGTGTGAGTGTTCCTGTCTTGTAAATATGCGCGTGTGTGTGTGCGTGTGTGTGTGTTGTGAATGTGCATGTTGTGAATGTGCGCGAGCGTGTGGTTGTGCTTGTACCTGTCTGTGTGTATGTGTGTGTGTGTGTGTGTGTGTGTGTGTGTGTGTGTATGTGTGCGTGTGTGTGTGTATGTGTGCGAGTGTGTGTGTGTGTTTGCGTGTGTATGAGTGCACACGCAAGTTGTTTTTTTTTTTCATCTAGGGGAAATAACCTACTCATTTCTAAATAGTTTACACTGTAAGAGTACTACTAGACTTGATTTCAAATTAACTTATAAAACAAGAACAGATTAATTTACAAACTTATAGTATAAGTTAAAATGTATGAACATATTAAAAATGAAATCTAAGTAGCAGAAAACATGCACATGTGTCTACAACGTAATCTAAAATTTTCAAGAAGATTTGCATCAATAAATGTTTGCTTCAAATTGATCTCCATTGTTCACAATATGTAACATCATTACATTATCCATAATTTATCTAGGAGGGGAATAGCCGACACTGTGCTATACCCTTATATGATACAAATGTTGGTTTAACCTCCACCCCAATCCCTCCCACCCTAAGTACATCCATTGTGCTTGCGACGAAGGCACAAGTAATACACTTCAGTCTGTGTCTGTTTTGGTTTCTCTCTCTCTCTCTCTCTCTCTCTCTCTCTCTCTCTCTCTCTCTCTCTCTCTCTCTCTCTCTCTCTTCTCTCTCTCTCTCTCTCTCTCTTTCTCTCTCTCTCTCATCCTCCCTCCCTCTATCTCCCTCTCTTCCTCCTTCTCTCTGCTCTCTTCCCCCTCTTTCTATTATCTTATTGAATGCCATTAACATACTCCCCGTTACACAATGTATATGCATGATATATTTTTCCCCCCATTTTTTTTTTTAAACTTTTATTTCATACAAAGCAATGTATATTTACAAATTGTAGTGTGTGTTTCTTTTGTTTGTGTATATTACAGAGCGTTGCCGTTTGTTAGTGTTAAGTGTGACATTGTGAATAAAACAGATACATACATATATACAGTTATGATAATATGACATTTATGGCATAGTAACAAACTTTCTTTTCAATACGTAAACTCCGTGTATAATGAATTTCACACAGTATATGTTTTCGGCACAAGGAAAACCACAATGTTTATTATGAAAATGATCACTGCTGCTCCGGTCAGTAGAAACGTGGACAGTCATAAAATATTTTCTTTGTGTAGATGCTCATGACAGTTGTCAGTGTATGTGTTTCAACGAGTGGGAGTTTGTGTATATTAGTTTGAAAGATTACCCCGATGTGTCTCCACCTTGCCGTGGTGGGGGAGCTTGCGTGTCCCATCGACCCCATTTGCTTGCCGATGGATGAAAACTACACATCGGACAGCTTATGGGATAGGGACCAGACTAAGAGAGACACAACCTGCTGCTCTGCAGATAGACTGAGGATAGCAGTCAAAATCTCAAATCATGCGCATAAAAGCAGAAGTTCTTGGTCCGGACAATACTCTAAGGCTCTCTGTCGAGGGTTTAGGCCTCTAAGCCACAAACCCTCGGATGTGAGAGCCGGGCCGATACCCACCTACCGAAAAATAGAGGTGGCATACTGAGCACGCTACATGCCCAGTTCTGATACTTGTTCGAAGGCTCTCAGCTGGGGGATATGAGGGATTCCCGGATGAGAGGGCCTGGCCGTTTCTCGTTCACTGCTGCACGAAGGTAAGGTGCTGAGCCGGCAGCACATGTAGCCTACCTCGTGAGCGAGTACTAAAATGCAGAAAGTGTCCCAGTCGAATGAAATGGTTACGAAAACTGTCTGTATCTAACTCATAGAGTGTAGAAAAAAGTGAAAAAACGTCTCAATAACACGAAATGAAACGCACGGCTAGCGAATCCATTGCGTGGTCCGAAGTCAAAAGCAAAAGCTTACCGAGTGGATGTCGCCCGCAGTCTGACCGATCCTGGTGTGTGCTTGAGCGACCAGTGGCAAGCGAGATGCCCAACACATGGAAGTGAGGAACTAAAGCAGCCATGAGCAGGACGTCGCAACTCCTTGGGTGAGCCCAGTCTCAGAGCAATATGTGCCGACTCTGCAATTATGGAAGACTCCTTGGATAGCTTTGGATAGGCCCATGGTCTGCCCCTGCCTTCCCTTGAGGGATGACCGTGATGTTTAGGATCGTTCTATCTTGACCAGCTGAGATGTGGGCGACATCACAGCAATAAGTCTAACGTGCCTCGATACCCGAGGAAGGCTAACCTCATTAAAAAATGCCCGCTGAAGCCGGAAGTGCCGTCCTACGGGTGGCAAACTAAAAATTGGCACTACGCATTTACGTCCGAGTGAAATGTCTCGTCCGAATGTCTCTCGTGCTAGGAACAGCTCTGACTACCTAGTTTCCGAATGCCGCTCTTGATCGGAAAAGCTCTGACTAGGTAGTTTTCCGAATGTCTGTCGTGCCTGGAACAGCTCTGACGGGCGCAACGACAAGCACATGTTCGAAAACTCGCTGAGTGGATACCGTCTGCAGACCTGTCTGGTTTGTGCGGGAACAGACCGGGGCGAACGGAATGCCCAATATATTGAAGTGAGGAATAAAAGAAGCCATGAGCAGGACGTGACGATTCCCTCGGTGAGCCCAGCATCAGAGCGTTATGTGTCGGCTCTGCAATTATGGAAGCCACCCAGGATGGCGGAAAATGCTATGGACTGTCCCTGCCTTCATTTGAGGGATGACCGTGCAGTCTTCGACTGTTCCAACTAGACCAGCTGGGAGGTGGACAGTACCACAAAAGTGAGAGTCTCCCAGGAATGCTAACCTGGTCAAAAATGCACGCTAAAAGTCGGATGTGTTGGCCCAATGGTTTCGACCCAAGGGTGCCTAACCAGACACACCGCAATCACATCTGAAAAAACACTCAGTATGAACGCAAAGAAGAAGAAGAAGAGTTTGTATGTATATATGTATGTATATATGTGTGTGTGTGTGTGTGCGCGCGCGCGTGCGTGCGTGTGTGTGCGCGCGTGCGTGCGTGCGTGTGTGTGTGTGTTGAAAATATGCACGTTGTTAATATGCGCTTGCGCAAGTTTTTAATTTTTTATGTAAGGGAAATAACATACTAATTTCTAAATAGATTATTCTGTAAGAGCACTAGACATGACTTTCAAATTAACTTTACAACCATGAATACATTATTTTACAAAACTTGCTTATGAGTTAAAAGTATAAAAATAGTACAATTAAGATCTAATTAGCAGAAAATATGCACATCTGTCTAAAACATAATCTAGAAGTTTAAAGAATATTTGCATCAAGACATTTTTGTTTTAACGAAATCTCCATTGTTTGTTTGTTATCTGGAAGGATTCTCAAATTTCTCTAGGAGGGAAGTAGCAGACACACTGCTATTCCCTTATATGATACAAATGATTGTTTACCCTTAACCTCGCCCACCCCAAATCACAATCCATTGTTCATCTCATTCATCTCATCTCATCTCATCTCATCTCATCTCATCTTGTTCCTCTTGTATCTTGCGGTGTCGAGGTGAAGCATAAACAGCGGGCGAGTACCCGTTTGTGGGCTTCATGTATCGAGATTCCCATGGACTCTGTAATTCCCTCTCTCCATCGTTTACGTGGCCGGCCTCTTCCTCTGCTTCCGTCTGGTCTGTACATCATTGCTTGTTGTGGTATACTGCTAGTTGGTAATCTTGTTATATGGCCAAACTATTTAACTTGCTGTTTTCTGATTAACCTAGCGCTGCTATAACTCCACTTTAGCTATGATTTCTTCATTTCTGATTTTGTCTCTTCTTGAAACTGTGAATATTCTTCTCAGGAATCTCATTTCTGTTGTTGTGGTTTTCTTTCTTTCTTTGTTTCTTTTTCTTTCTTTTTCTGTCATTGTCCTAGGTTTGGCATTAGTAGCATAGAGTTGGTAGGAAGATTGTGTCAGTCCGTTTATGACTTCTTATGTTTTCTTCGAGCAGGAAAAAATCCGCTGCCGGCTTGCTAGGCCAGTCGCAGGTTAAGGACGAAAAAATCTGACCAGTTTTTAATGTATGATCCATTCAATGAGGATGTTACACGTGTTTAAATAAAACTAAGTGTAAATGAGAATGCCTGGAGTGTGAAAGAATGTTAGTTTGCATGCGAGCAGATGATTACTCCACCACCATCGTCATCAAGTAATGTGTAGGTAATTGCACCATGCCATAAATGTAATATTATCATATGTGTATATGAATGTATTTGTTGCATTCTCAAATTTTTAAAAATATAACTCAGTGTCACACACACACACACACACACACACACACACACACACACACACACACACACACACACACACACACACACACACACACACACACATACACGTGCACAAGGCAAATATACAGTTTTGAACCCAAATAAAATTTACCTTAAAAAAAAATAAATAAAATGCTACAAATAAACAGTATCACATCTATGAAGAAAGATAAGGATACTACTGCACATACCCCTTTTATTAAGTGTATCATCGTCATCATCATCATCATCATCATCATCATCATCATCATCATCATCATCATCATCATCATCATCATCATCATCATCATCATCATCATCATCATCATCATCATCGTCTTCATCATCATCATCATCATCATCATCATCATCATCATCATCATCATCGTCACCATCATCATCATCATCATCATATGCCATGCCGATAAGTGTGGGCGGTCGATTACCCATCTCACACGATTACCAGTGTCGTGGATCAACCCTGTACTCTTCTCTCGATCATTCCATATGGCCAAGCCATTCAGATATTTACCTCTCTGCTTTAATCTGGTTCTTTTCCCCTCAATCTTGCCAGCTGTCACCAAGTTCTCTAGTTAATTTCTTCTTATATTACATTGTGGTATTTCTCTTTTCTAACCCTAGTTGTTCACTGTGTGCATTAACCATCCATCCATCATGCGCCATGCCGATAAGCGTGGGCGGTCATGTTTTGCCATCTCACTCGATCACCAGAGTCGTGGATCAGCTCCGTGTTTCTGTCTCGACCATGCCACGTGGCCAAGCCATCAATGTATTTACTTCTCAGTCTTCTGTTTGGTCTCCTCATTTCGATCTTGTCAGTTGTCACCAAGTTCTCCAATTCATTTCTTCTCATAACATGCCCAAAAAGTTTTGACTGTCTACGTCTAATATCTCTAATCAGTTTACGATCTTCAGTTGTTTCTTGAGGACTTATTCATTGGTTTTTCTGTCTGTCCATGGTATTCTTTGCATTTTCCTCAGAAACCACATTTCCACAGACATCAGATGTTTTTCAGTTTGTCTGCTCATTGTCCACGCTTCACATCCATACAAAAGTATAGGTTCTATGTAGCACTTCATCACTCTTATTCTCGTTTCAATTGATATCTTTTTATTGGTCAGTATGTTTCTCATCTTGCAAAAGGCTACCTTCGCTATGGCGATTCTTGTTCTAATCTTTTCAAGGCATCTCCCATCTGATGTTATGACTGTTCCGAGATAACTGTACTGATTCACTTGTTTAAGAATATGCCCATTTACTTGTATATCACATTGTGGTATTTACTTCTTCCCAGTGACGACCATAATTTGTGCCTTATTACAATTCAATTCTAACCCTAGTTGTTCACTGTGTGCAACAACCGCATCTACTAAATGTTGCAGATCCGGTTCATTGTCTGCAATCAATACTGTATCATCCGTATTCTAATGTTATTGATGCTATGTCCCCCAATGGTGATTACTCGCATATCTTCTACATTTCTTTTAAAAAAAAATATTTTCACTGAATATGGAAAACATATCTGGAGACACTACACATCCAACTCCAGAGGAAGAGGAATAGGTGGGAGGATCATCATCATCATCATCATCATCATCTTCCACTTCTGCCGTCAAGCGTCGTGGGGAGGAATAATTTGCGTTCCAGCGCCCGGTGGGCGGCACTGGATAGTGTCATTCCGTGTGGTTGTACAATGTCTCTGATGTCGTCAATCCATTTTCTTCTCGGACGTCCTCGTGGTCTCGTCGCAGATGATCTTTGATGTAAGGCCAGAGGATATCAGGCCACACGTTTCGACCGCGAAGGACATAAAGGAGGAGTTCTAATACTTACACGAAATACAATACCTTGCAGCGAAGTATCTGTGATCTCTGACAACCAAACGGAAATTATAGGTGTTGATATAATGATAAAGGACGTGAAAATAAGAATCTACAATCTGTATAGCCCAGCAGATAAGGACCTTACACTCTCAAACATGAAAATAACTGACACAAACTGCATTATTGTCGGAGACTTTAATAGCCGTTCAGAAAGATGGGGATACCCAGATACTGACAAAAGAGGAGATGAATTGGAGGACTGGGAAATAGACTCAAATCTCCATCTACTCAACAAAGCGGATGACACACCGAGCTTACTACTCCAGAAGATGGCTTACCACTTCTACTCCAGACTTAGCTTTCTGCACAGGAGACATCCTCCACAAAATCGATCGCCATGTGCTGGACCAATTAGCAGGTAGTGACCACAGACCAATCAAGCTTGAAATGAATATGGAGTATGTTCCACAGGAGCAAAAGCCCTTGCCCCGCTGGAATTACAAACGAGCAGATTGGGACAGATTTGCCATACTAACAGACAAATATTGTGAAAACATAAATACACGATATGGCAACATAAAGCAAATGGTGGAAAGTCTAAACAGAGCGATAATACAGGCAGCCACTGAGTCCATTCCAAGAGGAGCGAGGAAAAATTACAAACCATACTGGACTGAAGAACTACAAAGTTTGGAGGACAAAGTTGAAGATGCCAGGAAGACAGCAGAGAGAGAACAAACAATTGAAGCAAACATCTCTCTCAAAGCCATCTCAGCAAAATATAAAAGAACAGTAAATCAAACAACAAGAGATTGTTGGAGGGAAAAAACAGAAAACCTGAATTTTGACAGGGATGGAAACAAACTATGGAAACTAGTGAAAGCCATGAACAATGAAGGACCTAGAAACAAACAAATAACAATTAAACAAGGAAATGCCTTGCTTACAGGCAAAAAGGCTGCAAATGCACTAATGGAACACTATGCAAATGCAAACCACATTGATATTACAACCGAACAGAAGAAAGCAATCAAAGACAAACAGATACATCATAGAAATACAGAGACAGCAGCAGAATATATGATGGCAAATCTAACAATGGAAGAAATGGAACAGGCAATGAATACCCTAAAAAAGAAGAAATCACCAGGAAAGGATGGAATCACAAATGAAATGCTAATAGGACTAGGCACCAAGGCAAAGAAGAAACTACTAGCAGTCCTAAATAACAGCTGGAAGAGAGGAATAGTCCCACAGGCATGGAAGGAAGCTATACTAATACCAGTCCCAAAGAAAGGAAAAGACCTGGAAGAACCAAATGGCTATCGACCTATCAGTCTACTTAGCTGTGTAGGAAAATTAATGGAACGCATTATCAATGGCAGGCTAACATGGCATCTGGAAGAAAACAAACTCTTAACACCACACCAAGCAGGATTCAGAAAATACAGATCCACTGAAGATCAAATAACCTATATAGCTCAGGAAATAGAGGATGCCTTCCAAGAGAAAAAGCACACACTAGCAGTCTGGATAGATTTAGAAAAAGCATTTGATAAAGTATGGAAGGAAGGACTGAAAGTAAAACTGCAAAACATGCATGTTTGTGGAAAAATGTATAAATGGATCAGCCACTACCTTGAGAACAGAACTGCCAGGACAAAAGTACAAGGACAAACAAGCAAAATGATGCTGCTGGAGCAAGGTGTCCCCCAAGGAGGAGTTCTTTCACCAACATTATTCCTAGCATATATAAATGACATCACAGAAAATTTTCCAGCCAGAGTACACACATCCTCCTTTGCAGATGACCTAGCCATATGGACATCTGAAGAATATATTAGTACAGCTAACAGCAGAATACAGCAAGCCTTATTAGCGCTAGAGGACTGGTCAAAATCATGGCTAGTGAAGATAAGTGAGGAGAAAACAACATGCACAGTGTTCTCCCTCTCAAATAAAACTCAGCAACCTAAGCTGGTATTGAATGGAAAAATATTGCGCCATGAAGAAAATCCAAACTATCTAGGAGTCACCTTTGATCGTCGCCTGACATGGAAGACACAGGTTGAGAAAAATCGAACAAGAGCAAGGCAGAGAATGGCAATCATGAAAAAGCTTGCTGGTACAACGTGGGGAGCAGATGAGAAAGTTCTCAAGAAGTTATATACTGGACGGGTGAGGCCAGTACTGGAATATGGCATTGCAGCTTGGGCAACAGCAGCTAAGTCAAACTTTAACAAAATAAGTAGAGTCCAAAACCAAGGAATGCGAATCATAACTGGAAGCCTGAAGACAACGCCTATTAATGAACTAGAAAAGATCACTTGTTTACAACCAATGCAGGATAGAAGAGATAGCAGAGCCCAGCAACAAGCAGAAAAATTTAGAAGATTGACAGACCACCCTATGTACAACAGATTTAATGGTTTTGGAAAGGGAAGACTGAAGCGTAGCAACTTTGTAGAAACTGCAAAACGAAGGATTAGGGCAGATCCTATACTTAACATATCAACAGTCAAGCCCATACACAATGCACACAACTTCCCAGCTTGGAGACAGCAGCAACTGCCTGAGATGATAGAAAACATTCCTGGTATTGAGAAAAAGAACACTCAGCATGAAACCGAAAGAAGAGAAATAACCCTAAACTACATAAAAGAACATTACCCAAGCAGGAATTGGACCCATGCATATACAGATGGATCAGCCAAAAATTCAATAGAGAATGGAGGAGGAGGAATTCTCCTAAATTTAAAAAATGGAGTGAAAAAAACACATTCAATGGCAACTGGAAAATTTTCAAGTAACTTCAAAGCGGAGGTAGAGGCTTTGAAAACTGCAGCAGAAATGCTCCTGATGGAGGAAAATAAAGAGAAGCAAATAGCTATCTTCACAGATGCAAAGTCAGCTGTCTCAATACTCAAGAGCAATAACAGCACAGAACTAACTGACCTAAGAGCAGCACTCCATGGTCTATGCCAGAAATCCAAAAAAGTTGTAATACAGTGGATCCCATCACATTGCAGTATACCTGGAAACGAAGAGGCTGACAGACTGGCAAAAGAGGGCGGACGACTACCACAGCCTGACATAGACATAACCTATAATGAGGCAAAGAGGTTGATAAAAAGCACTTATAGAACCAAATGGGAATCTGAGCATCCAGGCCATCAGAAGGATGATGCATATTACAAACTTGACCGAAGAGAACAAGTAGCAATCTTCAGACTCCGCACAGGACATAACAGGCTGAAATACCACTTGTTCAATAAACTAAAGATAGGAGATACTGATGAATGTAATTGTAGAACTGGAAAAATGACAGCAAAACATTTGCTGCAGGATTGCCCAACGTATGCAGAACAGAGAAAGATATTTTGGCCCACACCTGCTTCATTTGAGGACAAGATCTATGGAGATATCAACAAGCTCAAGTTGACCGCAGCTTACTTTAACTACATACAGGTTGACATTTAAAGGTGCATGAAGACCCAGAGGCATGAAATGAAATATTGCTTGGATAGCAAATCCATTATGTGGAAAGTCCAAATCGAAAGCTCGCTGTGTGGGCTTCATAAAAGGTGGAAAAGTGTCCTAGTGGCACGAAATGGAATATTGCTTGATAGCAAATCCATTACGTGGAAAGTCCGAATCAAAAGCCCATTGTGTGGGCTTCATAAAAGGTGGAAAAGTGTCCTAGTGGCATGAAATGGAATATTGCTTGGATAGCAAATCCATTACGTGGAAAGTCCGAATCGAAAGCTCACTGTGTGGATGTCATCTGCAGACTGCATACTTCTGGTTTCCGGAAGAACAGCCTATGGTGAACGGAAGGCCCAATATACGGAAGTGAGGCTAAGCAGCCATGTGCAGGACGTGACGATTCCTTGGGTGAGCCCAGTACCAGAGCGCTATGTATCGGCTCTGCAAGTATGGAAGCCTCCTTGGATGGCGGGGAATGCCCATGGTCTGCCCCTGCCTTCCCTTGAGGGCTGACCAGGATCTTTGGCTGTTCTATATGGACCAGCTGGGATGGGGGATAACACCACAACAGTGAGAGTCAAACGTCCTAAGAAACCCCCGGGAAGGTTAACCCGGTCAACAAATGCCCGCAGAAGTCGGATGTGTCGGCCTAACGGCGCAAGAACGCAGCTCTGCTGTAAACAGGCACAACGCAATCACATCCGAAAAAAAACTCCGGATGAACGAAGAAGAAGAACCCAAATAAAATTTACCTTAAAAAAAAATAAATAAAATGCTCCAAATAAACAGTATCACATCTATGAAGAAAGATAAGGATACTACTGCACATACCCCTTTTATTAAGTGTATCATCATCATCATCATCATCATCATCATCATCATCATCATCATCATCATCATCATCATCATCGTCTTCATCATCATCATCATCATCATCATCATCATCGTCACCATCATCATCATCATCATCATATGCCATGCCGATAAGTGTGGGCGGTCGATTACCCATCTCACACGATTACCAGTGTCGTGGATCAACCCTGTACTCTTCTCTCGATCATTCCATATGGCCAAGCCATTCAGATATTTACCTCTCTGCTTTAATCTGGTTCTTTTCCCCTCAATCTTGCCAGCTGTCACCAAGTTCTCTAGTTAATTTCTTCTTATATTACATTGTGGTATTTCTCTTTTCTAACCCTAGTTGTTCACTGTGTGCATTAACCATCCATCCATCATGCGCCATGCCGATAAGCGTGGGCGGTCATGTTTTGCCATCTCACTCGATCACCAGAGTCGTGGATCAGCTCCGTGTTTCTGTCTCGACCATGCCACGTGGCCAAGCCATCAATGTATTTACTTCTCAGTCTTCTGTTTGGTCTCCTCATTTCGATCTTGTCAGTTGTCACCAAGTTCTCCAATTCATTTCTTCTCATAACATGCCCAAAAAGTTTTGACTGTCTACGTCTAATATCTCTAATCAGTTTACGATCTTCAGTTGTTTCTTGGAGGACTTATTCATTGGTTTTTCTGTCTGTCCATGGTATTCTTTGCATTTTCCTCAGAAACCACATTTCCACAGACATCAGATGTTTTTCAGTTTGTCTGCTCATTGTCCACGCTTCACATCCATACAAAAGTATAGGTTCTATGTAGCACTTCATCACTCTTATTCTCGTTTCAATTGATATCTTTTTATTGGTCAGTATGTTTCTCATCTTGCAAAAGGCTACCTTCGCTATGGCGATTCTTGTTCTAATCTTTTCAAGGCATCTCCCATCTGATGTTATGACTGTTCCGAGATAACTGTACTGATTCACTTGTTTAAGAATATGCCCATTTACTTGTATATCACATTGTGGTATTTACTTCTTCCCAGTGACGACCATAATTTGTGCCTTATTACAATTCAATTCTAACCCTAGTTGTTCACTGTGTGCAACAACCGCATCTACTAAATGTTGCAGATCCGGTTCATTGTCTGCAATCAATACTGTATCATCCGTATTCTAATGTTATTGATGCTATGTCCCCCAATGGTGATTACTCGCATATCTTCTACATTTCTTTTTAAAAAAAAATATTTTCACTGAATATGGAAAACATATCTGGAGACACTACACATCCAACTCCAGAGGAAGAGGAATAGGTGGGAGGATCATCATCATCATCATCATCATCATCTTCCACTTCTGCCGTCAAGCGTCGTGGGGAGGAATAATTTGCGTTCCAGCGCCCGGTGGGCGGCACTGGATAGTGTCATTCCGTGTGGTTGTACAATGTCTCTGATGTCGTCAATCCATTTTCTTCTCGGACGTCCTCGTGGTCTCGTCGCAGATGATCTTTGATGTAAGGCCAGTGATGGTAGTTGCTGATGTTGCATTCTAACAACATGGCCAAACCACTTGATCTTCTGTCTTTCAATAAATGTGGCACAAGGTGTTGATCCCACAGTCTGTCTGATAGTAACATTTCTTACTCGGTCTCGGATTGTTAAGTTGGCAGCTCTCCTCAGGCATCTCATTTCGCAGGTGTTGATTTTGCGAAGGTGTAATTTGGATAAAGTCCAGGTTTGAGATTGGTAGCATAGGGTTGGTGTGAATATGCTGTTTATTATCTGTCGTTTTGCGGACATGGGTATGTTTGGATGTTTCAGTAAGGGTGACAGTTGATTTGTAAGTGCACTAGCTTTTTGACATCTGATTTCAATTTCTCTGTCTAATCTGCCATCTTCTGTGATCATACTTCCAAGATATTTGAATTCTTTAACTTGTTTCAGAGGTGTGTTATTTATCTGTATACTTAGTGGGCCTGGCGATCTGCTAACTTGCATTACTTCGGTTTTGGCTGTGTTTATACTCATATTGTATCTGCTACAGGTTGAACTCAGATTAGTAATATGATTTTGTAGTCTGCCCTCGTCGCTGTAAAACAGGCACTGATCATCTGCAAATAGAAGTTCATTTATTCCCCTGTGGGTCAGTTGTTTCATCTGGAGTAAAGAGTTCTAAATTTTCTGAATCTGGTCTGTCGAGACTTGCTTCTTTGGAAATTCTGTCCATGTAGATATTGAATAGCAGGGGAGATAGCACACATCCCTGCCTCACTCCTGTATTGACTGTGAACATATCTGATATACCTTCCTGTGTTCTTACTGCACTTTGGCTCGAGTGGTACATGGCTATGATGTTTTCTAGCAGTTGGCCTTCTATCCCATAGTCTTCAAGGATGGTCCATAATTTGTATCTGTCTACTCTATCAAAAGCCTTTTCCTGATCTACAAACACAATATTCTGCTGGTCACTATATTCAATAGTTTTTTCACAAATTTGTCTAAGTGTAAATAATGCATCAGTGCAACTTTTACCTTTCCGAAAACCGAATTGTGCTTTGCTTAACTGTTGTTCAACTATTGGTCCAGCTCTTTGTTCCAAAAGTTTTGCATACATTTTCCCTATATGGCTCAGGAGTGATATACCTCTGTATGTTTCGCACTCTCTCATATTGCCTTTCTTTTTCCATATTGGTAATATTATTGCCTGTTGCCAATCATCTGGGACTTTTCTTTCTTCCCATGCTATATTAAAAAGTCTTGTTAGCCATTTAACTCCTGTTTCCCCACAGGCCTGAATAGCTTCTGTGGTTATTCCATCTGGACCTGGTGATTTGTTTTTAGGACTTTTCTGTATAACTGGTGGGAGGATCATAGGAATCAAACCTACAGTGAGGAAGAGTCGACGCGGTCAACTCCCTTAAGAGAGGGCCTATGTCACGGGATACTGTGAGTTAATGATTCCATGATGAACTTTAATAGTAAGATTAATTACAAGGTATGAGGAGGGTTAACAGTCGAGTACTTCAGTCTGAGATGAGGACGAATTAAAGGTTATTGACCGACAGTATAAAATAGGATACAGTGTAAGGAGTCATTGACCAGCTCTGTCAACTGAGAAAACAACGGGGAGACTTCGAGAACGGGAAAACGAACGGAGACGGCGATCAAAGGGTTCGGACGCTTTGAAGTACTAGCGTTGGGGATCACCGGGAAACCGCGGAAGAACGGAGGACGAGACGGAGCGCAATTGACGAATACGTGAGTTCACAGACGTTTGATGTGGGGACTTACGGCAAAATTTGATTGTGGATCAAAAGACAACGGAGGATTGGACACTCGATATAAATAGTAGAAACTAGGTTTTCTGTTTTAGTGTGTGTTCCAAAACTGGACAGAGATATCTATGAACCCTATGTGTGGAAAAGAAATTATAGTCCCGTATTGTTTAAGGCAATGGGATATTAGTGCCGATGTGCTTAATTATTAATTTCAATTCCTGGATGATAATAGAAGATATAAGGTAATCTAATCTTAGCGTAATAGTAGCATAGGGATATAGGTGTTTGTTCTTGACTTGTAGCATTTCATTCGTTTATCTAATCGTGTAAACTTTAGTGCACTCATAAGTCTTATGTCAGAGTGTCTTTCGGAGGCTTCTCAGTATGGCTAGAGAAGGACTCTCACATAAGAAAATAGTATGAAGCAGACTCATATCACCGGATTACATATCTCTCCCACAGGTTCCAATCCCACTATTGTAATCAGAGAAGAAATGAAGGTTACTTCACTTGAGCAAATAAAGTACCTACTTAGAACCAACAAGAACATAGACATGTTTTACTAGTGAGAAGAGATAACTTAACGTCAAATACAGAACACTGTATACGCAAACGAATATACAAGTAAAACATTTAAAAGGAAAAAGACGTTAACCTGTGGCAAGCAGGGATACTTAAAACTGCATGCAATTGCACTGTGAAGAAATATAAAGCTTTATTAACAAGAGACATTGTGTAGAACATTTATAGTAACTCTAGACAATGTTGGATAGTGGCGATGTGTATTCAGTGGTGGACTATACTACCTTCCAAAAACAGGAAATATATGGATTTCAGTGACTTACCAAAATCGGATTATTTTCTGGTGATAAGACATTGAACATTTGTTTTGTTTTTTCAAGAATTGGATTAAGTCCATACTCAAGCAGGAGGAGATCATCCAGGGTGAGAGCTGTCCATTTCTATGTTTGATGTCCTGTGGTTTGGCCGACAGAAGAGGCGAGAAAGTATACGGCACATACGAAGTCAACAGCCCTATCTTGCACTCACATTAGCAGACACTACCAACTACATATACACATTCAATACATACAACTGACATAGTTTTAAACAATAAACATGTTATTAATTGTTGGAGGAAACTGTTGTCAGGGTATGTTATGAAGGAGAGAGAGAGAGAAAGAGAGAGATATAGTGTATGGAAGACAGAAGGGAGGAGTGTAGAAAAGTCCCAAAAGTCATTCAATAGTTCCAATAGTAGAAGGATATTAAAGGTGTGCTTGTCGAGTCCACTTTCCTCCAGGGACGACAAGCGAAAAAATCAAGTGTCCAATAAAGAAAACAGGTTTATCCTTACTTTAGTAGATTTTTGCTCGAGGTGGGTCGAGGCGGTAGCCCTGAAATACATAAGCTCCAAAGATATAGTTAATGTATTTTTGCACCTTTTTTCTCGCTTTGGATTCCCCCGTACCATTCTCTCAGATCGGGGAACCCAGTTCATATCAGCTGCCACGCAAGCTCTTACCAAATTATTAGGTATAAAGCAGTGTTTCACAAGCCCCTATCACGCGGCGGCCAACGGGATTATAGAAAAAATAAACAGGGATTTAAAGCACATGCTGGCCACGGTGACAGCAGAAAACCCAGCAGATTGGGATACACTGTTACCACCAGTGCTGTTCGCCTATCGAGACATCCCGCACTCGAGTACGGGCTTCTCACCTTTCGAACTAGTCTACGGGGCGAACCCACGAGGACCCCTAAGCATATATCACCAGCTACTGACAAACACCTCAGATACGGTAACACCAGTATCACCATATGAGGTAGTTACAGAAACACGCAATAAAATTATGAAAGCGTGTATCATAGCAAAGTCATCTTTGGAGCGAAAAGAACAGATCTACCGCCATTACGCCAACAAAGGTGCCAAAACCTTACACCTCGAAACTAATCAAAAAGTATTACTCCTGTTACCTGATAAAAGGAATCTACTTTTAACATCATGGCAAGGGCCATTCACAGTGGTACGAAAGATATCAGATGTTGATTATGAAATATCTATGAAAAACAAACTCAAGATATTCCATATCAACATGCTTAAACCTTATTACTCAAGACAGGAACAACAAACAGAAGACGAACACAATGCAACTACACCCCTGCATCAGACAGGAGACAAACATAATGCATCCACACCAGACAGTAGTCAAACAGAAGACATAGTTAGCACAACCACAGTACTCAACCAAACTGACGATGACGACATGGACATACCAGTTCCAACAGTAGACAAAACGACAACAGTTGACAGTATACACATAGAACCAACACTTACTGATGAACAGAAACAACAGATAATAGATTTAGTGACAGAATATAAACAGATCTTCTCAGACATTCCAGGTAGGACTGATAGGATAGAGCACTCCATTCTTCTTTCGGACTATACCCCTATAAAATGCAGACCCTATTCTTTCCTCTTTAAACTACAGGGAAAAACTTGATGAAGAAATCCTTAATTTAGAAGAAAAAGGAATCATCCAAAAGTCCATATCTGAATACTCTTTTCCTATAGTCCTAGTAAAAAAGAAGGACTCAACAATCCGACTCTGCGTCGATTACCGTAAGCTAAATAAAGTCACAAAGATAGACGCAGAACCCATCCCTTCTTGTGAAGATCTACTCCTAAACATGTCTACCTCGACCATATTTTCAAAACTTGACCTAACGAAAGGCTATTGGCAAGTTCCAATGAATAAAAATTCTATCCATCTGACTGCATTTTCAACACCTTTAGGTCTCTATGAATGGCGATTTCTTCCTTTCGGTCTACGTACCGCGCCAGCTACTTTTGTCCGTCTAACCAGAGATCTTTTACATGGAGTAACAGATACACAGTCACTACATAGACGACATATGTATACATACAACTGACTGGACAAGACACTTGCAAAAACTCAGACAAGTCTTCGAAAGGATAAGAGTAATTGGACTTACAGTAATGCCCACCAAAGTTGAATTGGGCTTGGAGAAAATAGACTTCTTAGGCCATACAATATCAAAAGGATATTTAGAAACAGACAGCAAAATTGTGACAAAAATTTTTAATCTCACGATACCAGTCACCAAGACATAAGTCAGGAGTTTGCTTGGATTGGTGAATTATTATAACAAATTCATTCCCAATCTGGCGGAAATTACCAGTGTCTTTTCTAATTTATTGAAAAAGACTGTAAAGATCGATGTGAAAGATGTCAATCTAATTAATGCTTTATCAAAACTTAAATTTTTGTTTAGCAATGTCCCAATACTCCGCCTGCCTAACCCGCAATTAACTTACTTTCTTAGAACGGATGCCAGCACAGTCTCGATCGCGGGTGTCCTAGGCCAGAAGTACAACGATATTCTCCACCAAATTATGTACGTAAGTCGTAAAATTACTCCTACTGAGGCCAGATACGGAGTTTCAGAATTGGAAGCACTATCGATTGTGTACTGTGTCCATAAACTCCACCGATTCTTGGCAGGGACACACTGTGTCATAGAAACTGACAACTCACCGCTCACTGTCATGGAAACAGGTGTCCACAAAAACAACAGAATATACAGGTGGTCCCTGATACTTCAAAATTACTCATTTGCTGTCAGACACATCAGTGGCAAGAGTAACTTACTGGCTGACGTTTTAAGTAGGCCAACAAACTTTAATGTGCCTGAACTACCAGTAGAAGTCGACACAGCTTCAGTAACTATATTACCAGAAGTCGACACAGCTTCGTCAGTAACTACGTTACCAGAAGTCGACACAACGGTATCAGTGACTATATTAGCAGAAGTCGACACAACTCCATCTGTGACAATATTACCAAACGTCGATCACACAGATGTGACATAGAACATTCATGGTACCGCTATTTACATTGAGTCAGTGAATGGTAACCCAGCATATTAGATATATCATAAGGAATTCCAGCAACATCACATGGAACATTGAACTATGTATATACAATTTGTGAAATATATTCCAAAAGGAAAGAGCGCGACATTTTCAGTGCGCCTAGTTTAATTTAGTTATTTACTGTTATAAATATGAATGTATATATTATTATGTATATAAATATAAATGTATGTAATTGTCATGTATTATACAGAATTTTATTACAGTTACATAGAGTAAAATATTTTGTGTAGATGTAGGTAGATGAATACACGTAGAAGCAGAACCGAGTTAGCGTATGTAGGTGAAAGAAACACAACAACTTTAGTTTATATAGAATAGATACACCTTTCCCCATTTCCAAACTAAATAGACTTAACAAAATTAGATAATAGAGATTTATTAAATCCTATCGTTCCATACATTATTTTAATATAGTTAAAACATTCTACTTATTTAATACAAATTACTTAGAAATGTAACATCACTAAATTGTTTTTTTTTATTCATCTATATTTATAATTATATTAAGGGAACCAACACACTTTTCCCCATTTTAGTTAATTAATTAGATTAGCTCCCCTTAGTCAACAAATTACACACGAAATTATAGTTAATGTTAGTTAGCATACTTACAATAAGGGGTGAGTAACCCACTTAACTTGTAGATAATGTATATATAAACACAGTGCCATTTGTCTTCGCACTCGTAATCGGCTAAAAAGCTTACAGAAAAACTGAGCCAAAACTGTAGTGCACTATTTATTTTCCACTATATTTTATTTTTTTTAATTTTCATATATTTTTCATTATTTTGTTTTATTTCATTTTATCTTATTTTTACATTACGTTCATGTCACACAATGATCGCTCTATGTCATGATGATGTAAGGACATAACATAACTTTTAACATGTGAGAACGAATGCGATTATAAGAGACGAATGCAAGTACGGAATGAATGAATTAAATACAAGGAGAGTGAAAAGCGGGCGAATTTTCTTTCCGCGCCCAAGCGTTTTTATAATTTGTCGGCGTCTTCAGTGTAACACACGTGTTTCGTGATGTCTGTGTAGTCGCCACTATTGTATTATAGAGATAGCTAAATTTTTAGGTTTCCTAGATCGGCAGGACGGTCACAAATTATGCTAGCGCATCAATTGTTGACAGCATAAACCTATCTACGAGGCCTGAAAAATTACATTCAGTAAATTAGATACATACACCTATGTGTCTGATTTAAACATACATTAAACTTAACTAAACACGCAAACAACCAGAAATACTAACAGATAAAAATGCATACAGCAATTAAATGGAAATGGAAAGAACCACATGAACAGGGGACATCACAGACTAACTGATACTTTGGTATACATTTGAATATTTAGCCACAAACGGAAGTTAGATAGGCGAAAATCAGTACACACACACAACTTGTAATAGAGTTGGAGAAACTTTACACGGGAGCATGAATTTATATTCATGTATTGTACCCTAAAAAGGTGCAATCTGGACGGGGTGTCGGTGAATCGGCATTTTGAGAAGCAGGCCGGGAAGGCAATGGCTTCGGTTCGTTACAGCTCTTATATGTGTAATGAGAAGAGTATTTACTCTAGCCAACAGTACAGTTGTGTACACTGATTATTAAACCAGTGGATAAGTACGACAATGTGACATCAGATAGTCAGACGTTAGTGAGTATATCTAGAACATGAGGACGTAACCCTACCAGCACTTGACAAAATTAGACCAAACTAATTTGTAACTGTTACGAAAGATTGCGCCATACCCATGAATTAAAGTTGGTGACGCAATGCGACGGGAGACTGGAGCGTGTCAGAGTGCTGGGAGAGACAGAGATAGAACTAAAATAGACATAGATACAAGTAGGATAAGGACAGAGGAAAGTAAAGGACAGAGACAGGACATGATAGGGACTCTATACAAGAGTATACATAGAGAGAGACAGTAGAAGGAGGTAGTACTCCAAACCAGTGTTAGGACCAGACCTAGACAGGACACGCATGTGTCATATCTAGGACATAATTAGGACATGACGGGATTCACTCCCGGAATAAGACAGAATAACGTAAGCACGGGGATTACCCGTAAACAGACTGAACTCTAGTATAGCTGTAGGACGAGGACTGGACAAACGTGGTAAGTGTGCCAGCACGCCGCACAGCTAACCGCACGAGAGAAGGGGACGAGAAACCGGACTAGACATGTGAATTGAGTCAGACGGAGACTGACAGTCGGTGTGACAAGACATCTGTGTTTTCCTTATGGTGTAGAGTTTAGAGAATGCATAGTTACACTTAATCTATGATAGTCTATTACAATTGAATCATAATGGTGAACTGTGTTTGCTCAGAGAGCGAGATGTATAATATCTAATTAAACATGAATTTTGAATGTCCATTCACCCAACGATGTGTTTTGTGATTTCGAGGGGTGAATGAAGGGTTCGCACGAAAACAGATTGTTGACAAAACGCCTGTGTGTATTCAATAAAGAAAAGATGTAGGTCCTTGTTAACGTCTTTTGAACGCTGAATTAGTGTTCTCAGCATATACACAGCATTTACTGTACCCTTGACTTCTACGATCCCACATTGTTCTTCTCCTATTTCGGGTTGTATGTTCTTCCTAACTCTTTGCATGCTGATTCTTAGTATAATCTTCGTGATGTGGCTCATTATGCTAATTGTGCGATGTTGATAACATTCTGAGGCTCCTGATTCCTTCGGGATAGCAATAAATATAGCTTTTTAAAATATAATTAATGTTACATCTTTAATCATCTCTGTTTTGATGTTGTCTGGATCCGGAGTCTTACCAGTTTCATATGGTTAAAAGCATTCTGAACTTCAAAATTGATGGTTCTGCATTATTAATTAGAATATCGTACTGTTCCTCTCTTGTATCATCATTAAGATATTTCACATAATCTGACCATGCATTTAAAATTTAATCTTTTTCTATTATGGTTTTGTCATCTTTAGTTTTTAGATAACCTGCTGATTTGTATTTTCTTTACTTAGTGATGTCGTGAATTCTATTTTGTATTAATTATTAATTTGGTAGTCCGGGTGTTGTGTTGGATTTCAATTTCCGTGAAATGTTTTTCAAGCATGCATCTTTTGCCTCTTTGCACAATTTCCTATGTTCCTGTTAATCTCTCCATTTTGTTCACGGTTATTTTTGTTATTTCTTTTTATTTCCATTAGTTTTAATGTGTATTTCGCCATCCATTTCTTACGTCCCATCATCTTCATTTTTGAGATAGTTGTTTATGCAGCCTGGTTGACAGAGTAGCTTTAATATTCTCCAATGGTCACTGCCATCTTGAAATAGAAGTTCCAGATCGGACAATGCATCGAATCTATTCTTTATTCTTTTATCGCCTCACTCTTCGCTGCACGTAGATAAAATTGCGTATTTCGTGATGCATATTTGACCTTCTTTAATTTTATATGTATATTGCTTATAATAATCTATGGTCGCAGTAGCAGTCTGCACTTGGTATAGTTTTGTTTTTTTGCGACTTTTAAGACATTTCGAAATCGACTGTTGATGAGAATGTAATCATTATAGTTTCTGATCTTATGATCAGGACTCCCCCATGTCCATAATCTCCTTAGATATTGTTGATGCCAGGAGTTTCCAATAATCATATCGTGCACTTTTGCCAACTGTACAAGTCTGCAACCTCGTTCATTACGTTCCCCTAGTCCATAATTGCCTACAATGTAACTATCTTAAGTGTATATTGGTCACAAACCACGGCAGGTGCAATATTGAAAAACGTGGGACAATTATGAACAGAGAAAGCTACAAGTAAGACGAGGATGTGTTTTATCACCAGATGTCTTCTCTATATTTTTACAGTCCTTGGCTTTGGCGATTACATCTGTCCACAGCCTTCTCTGCCGTATGCTGTCAATCATGTCTGGTACCTATGTTCCGCCATGCCGTGATTTCAAACTGTCCAACATCTTCTCTTTTGTTCTCCCCCTGTCACCCCTCTTCTCCAAATGCCCCGTTGTGATGACACACTCCAGCTTTCTCCTTCTCATGACATGCCCAAAGAATTTAAACTGCCTTCTTCTGATGCGAGTAACCAGTTCCGCTTTGTGAGCTAACTTCTTTCAAGGTTTCTAACTTCTTTCAGGGTTTCTAACTTCTTTCAGGGTTTCTAACATTTTTCACGATATATTCATTGCTCTTTATATCCGTCCACGGGGTTCTCATAATATTTCTATCAAGCTACATCTCCGCAGCTTCCACATAATTCCTCACTTGTCTTCTAACTGTCCATGATTCGCTTCCGTAAATAAGGATTGGCTCAATATTGTCCCTAAGTCAAAATTTTGTGGGCGAAAGAAATTTATGAGAAGAAATGACTTGGAGAACTTGGTGACAGCTGGCAAGATCGAAGGAAAGAGACCAATGGGAAGACCGGGAAGTAAATAACTGGATGGCTTGGCCAAGTGGCATGGTCGAGACAAGAATACTGAACTGATCCACGATTCTGGTGATCGAGTAAGATGGCAAAATGTGACCGTCCACGCTTATCGGCATGGCACATGATGGATGTTAAGGGAGCGAGGTTCTGCAAGGGACATGCTACTGAATGAATGAATCCACACCCAAAAATCAGTCCAGTGCACTAGAAGTTGTATCACGTGTATGGACTACACTTGAGTTCAACACGAGCGAACGTAAACAGAAACACGGATAAGAGAATTAGAGACACAGATGGATAATAATATGGGGAGGAGATTCATTGAGAGAGCCGCGGGAAATGGTGCAAGTCGGGACGGCTTGGCGTGAATAAGTGGCGAGGTCTCATACCCCAATAATATATATGTGATGTGATTGTGCGTGTGTGTGGTGAGTAAGATTTTGTGCGTACATAAGTGTGCGTGAGTGTGTGCGTGTGCGTGTGTGTGTGTGTGTGTGTGTGTGTGTGTTGAAAATATGCACGTTGTTAATATGCGCTTGCGCAAGTATTTAATTATTTATGTAAGGGAAATAACATACTAATTTCTAAATAGTTTATTCTGTAAGAGCACTAGGCTGACTTTCAAATTACTTTACAATCAAGAATACATTATTTTACAAAACTGTTGCTTATAAGTTAAATATATAAAATTGGTAAAACTAAGATCTAAGAAGCAGAAAACATGAACATCTGTCTAAAACATAATCTAGAAGTATAAAGAATATTTCCATCAGGACATTTTTGCTTTACTGAAGTCTCCATTGTTTATTTTTTGATCATTGGGATCATCTTAATTTCTCTAGGAGGGAAGTAGCAGACACACTGCTATTCCCTTATATGATACAAATGATTATTTAACCTCAACCTCGCCCAACCCAAATCACAATCCATTGTGCTTGTTACTATCCATTGCAGCTAACTTCACAATCTTTGTCTGTTTTGGAAGTTTGTTATCTCTATCTTACGTATTATCCCTCCCACTGCCTTATCGCCCTCCACCCTTCTCTCTCTCTCTTCTCTCTCTGTCTATCTGTCTGTCTCTGTCTCTCTCTCCATCTCTCTCTCTCTCTCTCTCTCTCTCTCTCTCTCTCTCTCTCTCTCTCTCTCTCTCTCTCTCTCTCTCTCTCTCTCTCTCTCTCGCTTGCGCGCGCTCGAGCAAATGCCACATGTACCTGTTTGCAATTTACTTTGTAAAATGAGAGCATCATCTCATTTCATCTCATCTCATCTCATACCATCTCATCTCATATCATCTCATCTCATCTTGTTCCTCTTGTATCTTGCGGTGGCGAGGTGAAACATAAACGGTGGGAGAGTACCCGTTTATGGGCTTCATGTATCGAGATTCCCATGGACTCTGTAATTCCCACTGTGCATCGTTTACGTGGCCGGCCTCTTTCTCTGCTTCCGTCTGGTCTGTACATCATTGTTTGTTGTGGTATACTGTTAGTTGGTAATCTTGTTATATGGCCAGACTATTTAACTTGCTGTTTTCTGATTAAGCTAGCGTTGCTATAACTCCACTTTAGCTATGATTTCTTCATTTCTGATTTTGTCTCTTCTTGAAACTGTGAGTATTCTTCTCGGGAATCTCATTTCTGTTGTTGTGGTTTTCTTTCTTTCTTTCTTTTTTCTTCTTTTCTTTTTCTGTCATTGTCTAGGTTTGGCATTAGTAGCATAGAGTTGGTAGGAAGATTGTGTCAGTCCGTTTATGACTTGTTTTCTTCGAGCAGGAAAACATCCGCTGCCGGCTTGCTAGGCCAGTCGCAGGTTTAGGACGAAAAAATCTGACCAGTTTTTAATGTATGATCTATTCAATGAGGATGTTACACGTGTTTAAATAAAACTAAGTGTGAATGAGAATGCCTGGAGTGTGAAAGAATGTTAGTTTGCATGAGAGCAGATGATTACTCCACCACCATCGTCATCAAGTGATGTGTAGGTAATTGCACCATGCCATAAATGTAATATTATCATATGTGTATATGAATGTATTTGTTGCATTCTCAAATGTTTAAAAATATAACTCAGTGTCACACACACACGCACACACACACACACACACACACACGCGCGCGCGTGCACAAGGCGAATATACAGTTTTGTACCCAAAAAAATTTACCTTAAAAAAATAATAAATAAAATGCTCCAAATAAACAGTATCATATCCATGACGAAAGATAAGGATACTACTGCACAGAACCCTTTTCTTAAGTGTATCATCATCATCATCATCATCATCATCATCATCGTCATCTTCATCATCATCATCATCATCATCATCATCATCATCATCATATGCCATATCGATAAGTGTGGGCGGTCGATTACCCAACTCACATGATTATCAGTGTCGTCGATCAGCCCTGTGTTCTTCTCTCGATCATTCCATGTGGCCAAGCCATTCAGATATTTACCTCTCTGCTTTCCTCTCGTCTCGAGTGAGGACTCAGAATCTACACAGCCCACAACTACAGCTGTGGACACCACAGCAGACAATGTTTCTCAACTAACACATACAATAAATGAACAGGACAATGCCATCAACACGAAGTCACCTACCCCATCAGTACTCTTGGCCATTGAATATCCAATGGAGCACCTCCAAAACAACGTGGAGACCAACGTAAGTGTAGCAGAAGAAATACCAGCCTTAGATAACTCGCCAACTATCAATGGACAATCGTGCGATTGTCATAGGCGCATTGAGGAAATAGAGCAATCCTTAAAGGCGCTCACTGCTACTGTTACAGCGAACATTGCAGCTAACAGCAAGACCAGCAGTGACTACACTGCTCTCAAAGAAGAAATCACGCTCCTGAGAGAGGAAAATATGTTGCTAAGAAAAACAATAGAAACTTTACAGCACGAGTCCTCCACCAACTCAACTGAACAAGCGTGTAACTCCCAAGCAGCTGTATCAAATTCGGAGAATCTTGAAGCCCAGTTTCACCAAAAACAAGACACGAAAAAACCTCAACGTGCAGAGGAAGATAAAACGCTACAAGCAGTCTATCCCATTGGTGTAAAGATAAGCAACAGATTCGAAGTGCTTCAAGAAAATTTGTCAGAAAACGTACAGTGCTATAGTGCACTGCCAACAGACAACACACACCTCCAGGAAACACAAGGAGAGTCACATGGAGACGTACAGACTGCTGCTAAAGGGGAGAAACAACGAGCAAGGCGTACTGACAACCAACATGTGGAGACAGCACGACCCGACTGTACACACATTATAATAGGCGACTCTCTAATGAAAGGTCTTTATAGCGACCGGATGGCTACTACAGACAAAGACATTGTTTCCATAATTCCACTGCCTGGGGCTGGTGTTGACCGGCTAACAGACAAGATTAGGAGGTTGGCTGTAAATCTTAACGTAAAAAGGGCAAGCGTCCATATTGGTATCAATGACACCATGAGCAACCAGCAAATCACAACATCTCAACTGCTGGCGCTCTTGAACGGATTACGTCACACTTTTCCTAACTCGTCCATCTTCTTCTCCTCCATCATATCATCGAGTTATGGATTCCAGCGTCGTCTAGCTGACATAAATAACAACATATTGCAGACGTTTTGCTCTCGCAACAACATACAGTTCATCAACAACACACCGGTGTTTACTTCACAGTCAGGAGCACCTAAAAAGCGACTTTATAAAGATCAAGTACATTTGTCTACATTGGGCACCAACTTGCTCGCCAAAAATCTTAAGTACCCTGAACGTACACAACCTACATCCAATACTGGATCGCGTATGACACTTTTAGCTACACCACCTCAAACTCAAGCCAGACGACATACTGCCGCCACATCAAGTACCAATAAACCAGAAAAGAGCAGACCACTCATAACCACGACACCTGATATCCAAGCCAGACGGAACATTTCCATCACACCAAATCCGTACAATACGCCCTCTTTCACGCAGGAGGGTGATAATTATGAAGATACGTTCCCTCTTCTCCACAGCAAGGATCAAGCCAGTAGTAACAACAACGTGCCACCACAGCCTCCTATTAGCCACGAATCAAAGCCTGTAGTTGGAAGTCGTTACACACCCGTGAGAAATCAACAGTATCCACTCCATTGTAACCCAGAGTTGTTATACCTCACACGGTTTAGCCCAACTTCACTTCGGCAGGCAATTATGATGTCGCTGTACCAAGGACCAACACAGCCTGGTATTTACTAGCAATTCAGCACAAAGCAACACCGGATCTCGGTACAAGAAAGGGCCTCTCCTATAAAGTTTATGCGCATACTTGGTTATTGATTTATATAGCAACGTATTAGATTGTACGCGGCTGTAAACATTGACTCGTATTGAAGTCACAGAGATTAACACTTAGATATCTTTTATAATACTTTTTATCGCCTTAATACCCTGAGTGAGGGGGGTCTTCACTCCCCGCTTTAAACAGAGACATTGACTTGTATAGTCATTTATTGATTCTTTTGGATAACAGTTGGTACTTAGCTTGTGAAGTAGTTTTTTTCAAGTTAATTATTTGTTGTATGTTCTTTAATTCGTTTTTGTTCCGTGTTTGCATTATATTCGTTGGTCTAATTAGTTATATCGTTATATATACTTATTGATTTGTATTACTGATATTTTGTAAGTTAATGTAATTGGGATTTTATTTTTATGATCTTGTATTTTAGCTTAACTTTGACGAATTTACACTTTCTTCATGGATGAAATGTCTGAGAAGTGGCAACACTGGCTCAATAAGTCAGGAATACGCCTTGGACACTTAAACATTTGCAGCTTATTTAACAAGCTGCCAGAGTTATCTTCTATTCTTAATCAAAATTTTCATTTATTCGGCCTTAGTGAAAGTAGGCTTAATGATACAATTTCAGATGAGGACATCTCTATTAAAGGGTACAAAGTTTTTAGAAGGGATCCCTGTAGGAAACAAGAGACAGGCATAATAACCTATGTTTCTAATTTACTAAATGCTCACCGTAGGCTAGACTTTGAAACTTGCGAAATAGAATGTATCTGGCTAGAACTAAAACTTCAAAACCGCACACCCCTGATATTTGGCTACCTTTATAGAAATCCCAGTGCTGGACACGTCTGGTACGAAAACTTCACTACCATGATGGATGTGGTTTTCACTTCTGGGAAGGAAATTATACTACTCGGAGACTTTAACATTGACACCAACAAATCCAACATAATATGGGGAAATATAATTGCATCATACAATTTCCAACAAATAGTACAACAAGCTACTAGAGTAACAAAGTCATCTTCAACAGTCATAGATCACATTTATGTAACTTGCTCAGACAACATCATAGAATGCACCGTACCAAATTGTGCAATGAGCGATCACTACCCAATATGCTGCACGTGGTCTAAAACAGGAATTAAAACTCCTAAACATAAACACATAAGTGTAAAATATAGAAGTTACAAAATTTTCAACCAAAACGCATTTTTACAGGACTTGCTCAGTTCACCTCTAGACAATGTTTATCAGCTTCCTGACCCGGATGATGCTCTGGAATTCTGGATGAAAACCTTTATTGATGTTTTTGATAGACATGTGCCAGTCAAGGAAGTTCGAATAAAACACCACGTCAAGCCACCTTGGATCACCCAGGAAATACTTGAAATTATGAGAGACAGAGATAAAGCACATAAAAAGCGGGATCTCAGTGCATACCGTACTCTTAGAAACAAAGTTCAATATAGCATACGACGGGAAAAGAAAAATTACTTTAAGAACTTAGTAATGGATAAAACAAATAGTAAGGATATATGGAAGGCAATTAACACCTTGACAAACAAGTATAACTTCCGAAATTCTTTACCATCAAATCATATTACATGCGACCAATTCAGCAATTTTTTTTTTAAAACTGACATAGACCAGTTGAAGGCTTCAATACCTAATTCTCCTTGCAACTTATCTTTATTGTCATCGTTTTGCGAGAATAGATGCTCCCGCGATATTCTTTCCGACATACCGCTAATGACAATCACTGAAGTATTCACTTACCTCAGTAACCTAAAAAACACAACCTCATCTGGGTTAGATGGAATCAGCAACCGGATTCTCCGTTGTGCTGCGCCAGTAATTTGTGCATCACTAACCTATGTATATAATCAGTGTCTAACCAAAGGCCACTTTCCATCAGCTCTCAAAATCGCTAAAGTGTACCCTCTTCTTAAATCTGGTTCATTGGACAATGGTCTCCCGAACAATTACAGACCCATTTCCTTACTATCATCACTATCTAAGCCACTAGAAAAACACATCCATAAAGTAACATTACAGTATATAGTTCGCAACAAGCTTATTGTTGACAGCCAATCAGGATTTCGACCAAAATATTCTTGCCATACGGCCCTAACAAACATGATAGAAAATTGGCACCAGAATATAAATAACAACAGTCTATGTGGAACTGGGTTTATTGATTTCAAGAAAGCATTTGATATGATAGACCATTTTATTTTAATTAAAAATGCTCGAGACAATGAAAATTGGCCTTAATGTAGTCACTCTAATATCATCTTTTCTATCAAACAGAAAGCAAGTAGTATCACACAATAAATCTCTTTCTCAAACCACTGCCTTCAATATTGGAGTACCGCAAGGCTCTATTCTAGGCCCTCTATTATTTGCCATATATATTAACGATCTACCTTTGCATCTTTCGTCGTCCTGCGATCTATTTGCAGATGACTGTACGGTGTACACAAACGCTGAAAACTGTATTTTACTGGAGTCGTCTTTACAACAAGAATTAAATAATGTAGTTAAGTGGAGCTATTCAAACCGTATGCAAATTAACATCACTAAAACAAAAGCAATGTTATTAACAACCAGACAAAGACTTCAAACTCTAAGCCCACACACATCACTTCAACTTCACATCGATAACATGCCACTAGAAAGTGTAATTGAGCACAAAACATTAGGCCTAATCATTGATAGAAACCTAACCTTTAATTCCCATGTTCAAGCGCTCATTAAACAAACAGCGAAAAAAGTCTTTCAACTCGCCAAGATTAAAAACTTCCTTGATGAGGACACAAGGAAACTATTCTATACTTCTCATATACAGACACACTTTGACTACTGCTCTACAATCTGGGACGGTTGTTCTAATTCAAACACCAAGCGACTTTACTCACTCCAGAAACGGGCCATGAGTCTAATTTATAGCAAACATTTATCTGACAATCCTAGCCTGTATAAACGCCTTCAGTTACTACCATTCCGCAAACGCATGCTTTTCAATAAAGCTAAACTAATTCACAAAATCCTGCATCGGAATGCCCCAAATTACCTTTGGCCTTTGTTTAAATATAATGCTAGACACAGTAAACGTTTAAATATACTACACATTCCGAAGCCTAGGATTGACTTATACAAAACAAGCTTAACGTACTCTGCATCTCAGCTGTGGAACAATCTTCCACAAGAAATCAAAGACATCACCAATCCCTATTCATATAATCGCAAATTATTCGAACACTATCTCAATACGGATTACCTTCCCCCTTAATAATTGAGATAATAATAATAATAACAAAACCCTAGTATAACAGCCAATCACCTTCCTTTTTGTAGACCAGTATATTCTACATGGCTAATAACAAGTGTCAGACCATTATCTAATATTACTGCGTCGTGTAGTTTTGATGTTTGCATTTTGCCCATGCTTTTATAATGCATATCTTTTATATTGTTACTGTTCTTTGTTAGCCTTGAATGATGTGTGAATGAAATAATGTATGAAAGAGAGTGATAGAAGGGCAGAATGTTAGACGGGCCTGCGTGCCCAATTCTTAACCCTTTGAAAATAAAGTTTGTTCGTTCGTTCTGGTTCTTGTCCCCTCAATCTTGCCAGTTGTCAACAAGTTCTCTAGTTAATTTTTTCTTATAACGTGTCCAACAAATTTTGACTGTCTACATGTAATTTTTCTAAACAGCTTACAGTTTTCATATGCTTCTCGTAGGACTTGCTCACTGGTTTTTCTGTCTTTCCATGGTATTCTTTGCATTCTCCTCAGAAACCACATTTCCACTGCCAATAGATGTTTCTCAGCTCGTCTGCTCACTGTTAACATTTCACATCCGTACAACAGTACAGCTTCTATGTAACACATCAAACCTCTTTTTCTCATTGCAATTGACATCTTTTTATTGGCCAGTATGGTTTTCATCTTGCAAAAGGCTACCTAAGCGATAGCGATTCTTGTTCTAATCTCTTCCAGTTACCTCCCATCAGATGTTATTACTGTTCCGAGATAGTTAGTTATACCGATACACTTGTTTAAGAATATTCCCATTTACTCTTATATTACATTGTGGTATTTCTCATTTCTTAGTGACGACCATAGTCTCTGTCTTCTTACAATTTAATTCTAACCCTAGTTGTTCACTGTGTGCACTAACCATCCATCCATCCATCATGTGCCATGCCGATAAGCGTGGGCGGTCATGTTTTGCCATTTCACTCGATCACCAGAGTCGTAGATCAGCTCCGTGTTTCTGTCTCGACCATGCCACGTCGCCAAGCCATCCAGATATTTACTTCTCGGTCTTCTGCTTGGTCTCCTCCCTTCGATCTTGCCAGTTGTCACCAAGTTCTCCAATTCATTTCTTCTCATAACACGCCCAAAAAGTTTTGTCTGTCTACGTCTAATGACTTTAATCAGTTTACGATCTTCAGTTGTTTCTTGGAGGACTTGTTCATTGGTTTTTCTGTCTGTCCATGGTGTTCTTTGCATTTTCCTCAGAAACCACATTTCCACAGACATCAGATGTTTTTCAGTTTGTCTGCTCATTGTCCACGCTTCACATCCATACAAAAGTACAGGTTCTATGTAGCACTTCAACACTCTTTTTCTCGTTTCAATTGATATCTTTTTATTGGTCAGTATGTTTTTCATTTTGCAAAAGGCTACCTTCGCTATGGCGATTCTTGTTCTAATCTTTTCAAGGCATCGCCCATCTGATGTTGTGACTGTTCCGAGATAACTGTACTGATTCACTTGTTTAATAATATGCCCATTTACTTGTATATCACATTGTGGTATTTACTTCTTCAAAGTGACGACCATAATTTGTGCCTTCTTACAATTCAATTCTAAACCTAGTTGTTCACTGTGTGCAACAACCGCATTTACTAAATGTTGCAGATCCGGTTCATTGTCTGCAATCAATACTGTATCATCCGTATTCTAATGTTATTGATGTTATGTCCCCCAATGGTGATTACTCTCATATCTTCTACATTTCTAAAACAAAAATATTTTCACTGTATAGAGAAAACAGATTTGGAGACACTACACATCCCTATCTCACACCTCTCTTAATAGGCTGATATTGATCTACTTCCTTATCAATCTTTATGGAAGTTTGTTGTTTCCAATATATGTTTTCATTTACAAGTCTAAGGTCTTTCCCATCATTTTGTAGATCTGCAAGCATTTTCACCATGTTGACAATTTTTAGTTTATTAAATGCCTTTGTGTAGTCAATAAATCAAAGATGTAGGTCCTTGTTAACGTCTTTTGAACGCTGAATTAGTGTTCTCATCATATACACAGCATTTACTGTACCCTTGACTTCTACGATCCCACATTGTTCTTCTCCTATTTCGGGTTGGATGTTCTTCCTAACTCTTTGCATGCTGATTCTTAGTATAATCTTCGTGATGTGGCTCATTATGCTAATTGTGCGATGTTGATCACATTCTGAGGCTCCTTATTTCTTCGGGATTGCAATAAATATAGATTTTTTAAATATAATTAATGTTAAATCTTTAATCATTTCTGTTTTGATGTTGTCTGGATCCTGAGTCTTACCAGTTTCATATGGTTAAAAGCATTCTGAACTTCCATCTTCAAAATTGATGGTCCTACATTATTAATTAGAATATCGTACTGTTCCTCTCTTGTATCATCATAAAGATCTGTCACATAATCTGACCATGTATTTAAAATTTAATCTTTTTCTATTATGATTTTGTCATCTTTAGTTTTTAGATAACCTGCTGATTTGTATTTTCTTTACTTAGTGATGTCATGAATTCTGTTGTGTATAAATTATTAATTTGGTATTCCGGGTGTTGTGTTGGATTTCAATTTCCGTGAAATGTTTTTCAAGATTGCATCTTTTTTTCTCTTTGCACAATTTCCTATGTTCCTGTTAATCTCTCCATTTTGTTCACGGTTATTGTTGTTGTTTCTTTTTATTTCCATTAGTTTTAATGTGTCTTCCGCCATCCATTTCTTACGTGCCATCATCTTCATTTTTGGGATAGTTGTTTATGCAACCTCGTTGGCTGAGTAGCTTTAATATTCCCCAATGGTCACTGCCATCTTGAAATAGAAGTTCCAGATCGAACAACGCATCAAATCTATTCTTTACCTATACGTTGAATCTATCTTTTATCTCCTCAGTCTTCACTGCATGTAAATAAAATTGCGTGTTTCTTGGTGATATTTGACCTTCTTTAATTTTATATGTATGTTGCTTATAATAATCTATGGTCGCTGTAGCAAACTGCACTTTGTATAGTTTTTTGCGACTTTTAAGGCATTTCGAAATCGACTGTTGATGAAGATGTAATCATTCTAGTTTCTGATCTTATGATCAGGACTCCCCCATGTCCATAATCTCGTTGGATATTGTTGATGCCAGGAGTTTTCAATAATCATATCGTGCTCTTTTGCCAACTTTACAAGTCTGCAACCTCGTTCATTACGTTCCCTGGTCCATAATTGCCTACAATGTATCTATTTTAAGTGTATATTGGTCAAAAATCGCGGCAATTGCAATATTGAAAAAAGTGGGACAATTATGAACAGAGAAAGCTACAAGTAAGACGATGATGTGTTCTGTCAACGGATCTCTTTTCTATCTTTTTATAGTCCATGGCGTTGGCGATTATATCTGTCCACGTCCTTCTCTACCGTATGCTGTCAATCATGTCTGGTACCTATGTTCCTCCATGCTTTCATTTCAAACTGTCCAACATCTTCTCGTTTGTTCTTTCCCTGTCATTCCTCTTCTCCAAATGTACCGTAGTGCTATGTACTAAACTCCAGCTTTCTCCTTCTCATGACATATCCAAAGAGTTTGAACTGCCTTCTTCTGATGCAAGTATCCAGTTCCTCTTTGTGAGCTAACTTATTTCAAGGTATCTAACTTATTTCAAGATAATTTCATTGCTCTTTATATCCATCCACGGGGTTCTTATCATATTTCTATAAAGCTACATCTCCGCAGCTTCCACTTAATTCCTCACTTGTCTGCTAACTATCCATGGTTTGCTTCCGTACATCAGGATTAGCTAAATATTGTCCCTAGTTTAGTTAGTTTAGTTTAGTCGACGAATCAACATCAAGGCACACGGGTGTAACCCATAAGTGCTCCGTTCTACTCCTAACTCAACCCTGAGTTAGGAGAGTCTTAGCTCAGTGCACGAACTTCTTAGCACCGGCGAGGATCCTGAAATACTTTGGGTATATGTTATAACTCGAAATTTTGCCCGGGCAGCGCTGTTAGTCTACTCTTTTTCGATTTCCAACTGCTAAGGATATTGTTACGTGCTCAACAGTACACACTGGCGTCCGATCTCACTACACAGAGACCAGGGGAAATTTTGTTACTAGAAGTCCACGTGAAAAAATCCCTGCCCTCACCGGGGCTTGAACCCGGGACCTCCAGCACTCGAGGTGGACACCATACTTCGAGACAACTCAGCCCCCTAAGAACTCCTTTCCTCAACGCGATACATAAAGACAAATTGCTGAATATATTCTTCACCTTATCAAATCCTGCTTTTGTTTGCTCTATTCTTCATTTAATTGATTCAGTGCTGAATGACAATATATTGCTAAATGTGACATCTAGCTTCTCTAGCAATCTAGAGAAGATGGGTACAGGATGTGGAAGATGATCTCCAGATGGGTGTATCGGACACGGGACATCTTGCTTATGACCATGAAGTTTTCCGGACGGTTATTAAGGGAGCGAGGTTCTACAAGGGACATGCTACTGAATGAATGAATCCACACCCAAAAATCAGCCCAGTGCACTAGAAGTGGTGTCACGTGTATGGACTACACTTGAGTTCAAAACGAGCGAACGCAAACAGAAACACGGATAAGTGGATTAGAGACACAGATGGATAATAACATGGGGAGGAGATTCATTGAGAGAGCCGCCGGAAATGGTGCAAGTCGGGACGGCTTGGTGTGACTAAGTGGAGAGGTCTTATACCCCAGTAATATATATGTGATGTGCGTGTGTGTGGTTAGTGTGTAAGTTTTTGTGCGTACATATGTGTGTATGTGTGTGTGTGTGTGTGTGTGTGTGTGTGTGTGTGTGTGTGTGTGTGAGTGTGTGTGTGTGTTGAGAATATGCGCGTTGTTCATATGCGCCATCGCAAGTTTTTATGTATTTATTTTACTAAGGGAAGTAAACTACTAATTTCTAAATAGTTTATTCTGTAAGAATACTACTAGACTTGATTTTCAAATCAACTTTACAACCAAGATACATTATTTTACAAAATTGTTGCTAATAAGTTAAAAGATATACAAATAGTTTAATTAAGATCTAAGTAGTAGAAAACAGGTACATCTGTCTAAATCATAATCTGGAAGTTTCAAGAAGATTTGCATCAAGAAACTTTTGCTTTAATGCAGTCTCCATTATTTGTTATTTGTAAGAAATGAAGCTAATTTTTCTAGGGGGGAAATAGCAGACGCACCGCTATTCCCTTAAATGTTACAAATGTTTGTTTAACTCCAACCCCGCCCACCCGAAATGAATCCACTGTGCTTGTGAGGAAGTTACTACCCAAAGCTGTTATCTTCACAATCTTTATCTGTTTTGAGCTTTGTTATCTCTATCTCTCTCCTCCTCCCTTCCACCCCTATCTCCCTCCCTCTCTCTCTCTCTCTCTCTCTCTCTCTCTCTCTCTCTCTCTCTCTCTCTCTATCTCTCTCTCTATCTCTCTCTCTCTCTCTCTCTCTCTCTCTCTCTCTCTCTCGCATACGTGCGCGCGCTCGAGCAAACACCACATATATTTTATTTACTTTGTAAAATGAGAGCACCATCTCATCTTATCTTGTTCCTCTTGTACCTTGCGGTGTCGATGTGACGCATAAACAGCAGGAGAGTACCCGTTTATGGGCTTCATGTATCGAGATCCCCATGGACTCTATAATTCCCTCAGTCCATCGTTCCCCAATCAATTTCTTCTCATAACATGTCCAAAATATTTTGACTGTCTATGTCTAATTTCTCTAATCAGTTTACGATGTTCATTTGTCTCCTGTAGTACATGATCATTGGTTTTTCTGTCTGTCCATGGTATTCTTTGCATTTTCCTCAGAAACCACATCCCTGTCTCACACCTCTCTTAACAAACTGATATTGATCTACTTCCTTATCAACCGTTATGGAAGTGTGTTGTTTCCAATATATGTTTTCTTTTACAAGTCTAAGGTCTTTCCCATCATTTTGTAGTTCTACAAGCATTTTCATCATGTTGACATGCTTTTGGTTCATTAAATGCCTTTGTGTAGTCAATAAATCAAAGATGTAGGTCCTTGTTAACGTTTTTTGAACGCTGAATTAGTGTTCTCATCATATACACCATTTACTGTACCCTTGACTTCAACGATCCCACATTGTTCTTCCCCTATTTCGGGTTGCATTTTTTCCCTAACTCTTTGCATGATAATTCTGAGCGAAATCTTCGTGATGTGGCTCATTATCTTAATTGCTCCATGTTGATCACATTCTAAGGCTCTTGATTTCTTCGGGATTGCAATAAATATAGATTTATATAATTAATTTTAAGGCGTTAATCATTTCTGTTTTGATGTTGTCTGGATCCGGAGTCTTGCCAGTTGTCATATAGTTAAGAGCATTCCGAACTTCCAGCTTCAAAATTGATGGTCCTACATTATTAATTAGAATATCGTACTGCTCCTCTCTTGTATCATCATAAAGGTCTTTCACATAATCTGACCATACAGTTAAAATTTAATCTTTTTCTATTATGATTTTGTCATCTTTAGTTTTTAGATAACCTGCTGTTTTGTATTTTCTTTACTTAGTGATGTCATGAATTCTGTTGTGTATTAATTATTAATTTGGTATTCCGGGTGTTGTGTTGGATTTCAATTTCCGTGAAATTTTTTTCAAGCATGCATCGTTTGCCTCTTTGCACAATTTCCTTTGTTCCTGTTAATCTCTTCATATTTTTAACGGTTATTTTTGTTATTTCTTTTTTATTTCCATTAGTTTTAAGGTGTCTTCCGCCATCCATTTCTTACGTCCCATCATCTTCATTTTTGGGATAGTTGTTTATGCAGCCTGGTTGACTGAATAGTTTTAATATTTCCCAATTGTCACTGCAATCTTGAAATAGAAGATTCAGATCGGAAAATGCATCAAATATATTCTTTACCTCTACGTTGAATTTATCTTTTATCTCGTCACTCTTCACTGGACGTAGATACAATTGCGTGTTTCTTGCTGTATATTCGACCTTTAATTTTATATGTATATTGCTTATTATATGTATATCTATGGTCGCTGTAGCAGTCTGCATTTTGGTATAGTTTTTGCGACTTTTAAGGCATTTCGAAATCATTTGTTGATGAGGATGTAATCATTCTTGTTTCTGATCATGTGGTCAGGACCCCTCCATGTCCATAATCTTCTTAGATATTGTTGATACCAGGTGTTTCCAATAATCATATCATGCTCTTTTGCCAACTGTACAAGTCTGCAACCTCGTTCATTACGTTCCCTGGTCCATAATTGCCTACAATGTATCTATCTTAAGTGTATGTTGGAAACAAATAACGGCAATTATAATATTGAAAAAAATGGGACAATTATGAGCAGGGAAAGCTACAAGTGAGACGAGGATGTGTTTTAGCACCAGATTTCTTCTCCATCTTCTTATAGTCCCTGGCGTTGGCGATTAATGTATGTCCACAACCTTCTGTCTCGTATGCTGCCAATCATGTCTGGTACCAATGTTCCTCCATGCCGTGATGTCAAACTGTCCAACATCTTCTCTTTTGGTTTCCCCCTGTCGCTTCTCCCCTCCAAATGCCCCGGTTGTGACGACAAACTCCAGTTGTTTCCCTTCTCATGGCATGCCCACAGAATCTGAACTATCTTCTTCTGATGCGAGTAACCAGTTATCTTTGTGAGCAAACTTTTTTCAAGGTATCTAACTTCTTCAAGATATTTTCATTTCTCTTTATATCCGTCCACGGTGTTCTCATAATTCTTCTATAAATCCACATCTCCACAGCTTCCACATAATTCCGCACTTGTCTGCTGACTGTCCATGGTTTGCTTCGATACATCAGGATTGGCTCAATATTGTCCCTAAGAACTCTTTTCCTCATCGCGATTGACACAGATAAATTGCTGAGAATATTCTTTATCTTGTAACTTGCTGCCTTTGTTGGTCTATTCTTCATTTAACTGATTAAGTTTTTTTTTGTTTTTTTTTAGCATATCCTTTACAGGACTTAGCTGTCAACACCAGCATCTTTCAGCTGTATGTTGATCTCCTGGCAAGATTACGCTCAGTAGTTTGCCATTGCTTTCTGAGCGGCCGGCTCAGTATCCCGCAAGTCACGAGCGGGGGTCGAACCGCCTCAGCTCTCGCTCCGCTACGAGACTCTGCGTGATAAACGGGATTACAGAAAGAAAGTGTTGTAACCCCACAGTCAGAGAGACCGGCACTGATTAAGTACTGAAGGATAATATATCGCTAAATGTGACCTCTCCCTTGGACAGAAGGACGATATATCTCCGTACTAGTGTCATCGTGTTATTAGTTCTCTTTTGTGGTATCATTTCTCCCAGTTTTTCTTTGCAATAGCCATTACTTCTGTTTGTCTGTTATTTAGACTAAGTCCTTTGTTTTGACTTTCTGTTGCAATTATATCTCTCAAATCTTGTAATTACCTTTCATTTACGAATCAACTGATATTCTACGAAGTCTTGTATTTTGTTTCCGCATATCCTTTACAGGACATTGTAGTCAACCCCAGCATTTTTCAGCTGCTGTTGATGTCTTGATAAGTTTTTACATTCAGTAGTTTACCATTGCTTTATGAACGACCGGCTCACATACCTCCGTAATTACTCAGCGCGACGCGATCCTCTGCCGAATCTCGCGCAGCTGTGTTCCATACGTCTTGTATCCATCCATCATGTGCCATGCCGGTAAGCGTGGGCGGTCATGTTCTGCCATCTCACTCGATCACCAGAGTCGTGGATCAGCTCCGTGTTTCTGTCTCGACCATGCCACAAGGCCAAGCCATCCAGGTACTTGCTTCTAGGTCTTCCCCTTGGTCTGTTCCCCTCGATCTTATCAGTCGTCACCAAGTTCTCCAATCCATTTCTTCTCATAACATCTTGTATAGATCTTACTATTACTTTGCTGCACGCGTCGAACAGATTGGGTGATAGTACACAACCCGAGTAGCTTGTTTACTGTGTTGACAAGTTCCAACTGATTGTCCTTTTCAGATCTTTCTATCAGTTTTTCTTTTTTAATTTCCATTCTTCTTCTTCTTCTCCTGCGTTCATCCGGAGAGTTTTTTTCGGACGTGATTGCGTTGTGCCTGTTTACAGCAGAGCTGCGTTCTTGCGCCGTTAAGCCGACACATCCGACTTCTGCGAGCATTTGTTGACCGGGTTAACCTTCCCCAGTAAATTTCCATTCTAACCATTTCTTAATGATTAACCTTATCAAATTACTTAGTTAATCAATAAAGCTCAAAAATAGCTCTTTAATAATTTCAATAATTCTCTCTCTCTCTCTCTCTCTCTCTCTCTCTCTCTCTCTCTCTCTCTCTCTCTCTCTCGCTCTCTCTCTCTCTCTCTCTCCACACACACACAGACATACACGCACACACGCACGCACGCACACATACATATACACATGAAGGGGGGTAATTAAGTGACAGGAAGTTTACGAATAACTTTTGTACAACAGTCCAAACCAGAAATTGTGTGTGTGTGTTATTTCTCACAAGTCCCCATACCTGGCAACTTATCGTAGACTTTGTCCACTTGTCCCCTAGCTTGTTGATGCCTTCTAGGAACACGTTTTTAAGTGTTGGATGTTAGTGCACGATACGGCAAGCGTAGTCGTGGCTCTTTGGGATCATGGGGGTAGTGATGAGGAACAGACACATCATCGTGGCCTGGGGAGAATGGTGCTGCAGGGAGTGACCAGAGGATCTGACCGACACACAGCTCTCCAAGGAAAGACCACATGGGCACATATTCAGACTGCAAGTGCCCAGTAGTATTGGGACTCTTCGCTGGCTGTTGCAGATGAGAACGGAACATGTGTAGGAATGTCCCGAGTGATGTGATGTTTGTTCTCGACTCAACTCAGTCCCTTAATTAAAGGGATACAACCGAGTTTATATGTGTACTTCAGCGAATTTCGTTCTTACGTTTCTGTAATGCACCATTTTGTCAGCATCGTATCTTTGTATCATCGCGACAGAAAGCAAAGGGCTAAAATATCATTAATTGTCCCCTATTTTGTGCCTCCAAATAGATGAATGAGAAACGAACACACAACACAACATATAAACACTGGGAAGACACACACTGATTGTTGTGTTTTGTGTATTTATTTGCTGATGAAGGCTAGTCGCGGCAACGTCCTGTGTTTTCCGCAATTGTTTTATGTATAGCTGCGTTGCTTCGTGTTATTTTTATGTTGTTTACATCTCCACACCGCAGTTTCACTAATGTTATACATACCCGGAAACGGAACTAATTTATCTATATTAAACGGCATGCGCTCCAAAGTTTATGGGTTCGATTCCAGGCTACGTATATCAGTTCACGGCTTGCATTTTCTCGGAGGCTGCTTGCGGTCGTCGCTGGAGCTACAGAGTTCGTGCTTTGTGCGACGCTTTCGGCAGGCCATTCTGCGGAAAGACACCGAGCCTAATGGGATAAAACCCGGTGCATTAAAGTCGATCCTCTCGACTTTTATGACTTTTTTTTAACGTCATAGTTTCTGGCCTAGAGAGACGACAGTGGAAGATAAACTCTATGGACCACTGTGTGAACTGAAAAAGACAGTTAAATTCATACAAGAGACAACATTGCAGATATAGACATATTTCAAGCGAACGAAAGAAGAAGAAGAAACGTCATAGTGATTTGAACAGGACATTGATTGGAGGCACGGATCACGGGAGAAGAAGGAGGGGGAGATCAGCTCAGAGATGGACAGCGAACACTGACGTAACACTGTCATAAACTGTCATCTAGTGCCTATACTGCCTTGCAGTGTAGGACAGGGAGGCCTTGAGCCTGAGGAATTAAGGCTGCCTAGCTAGTTCAGTCGCCGCGAACTGTGTGGGTTTGGGTTCTCTCCCAAACTGTCCGTCTTTCTTTTTGTGACTTTGTGATTTGTCTTCCCCTCCTTCAGTCTTGGGGGGCCCAGTCCGCCGGTCTTAGGGGCTCAAAAACGTACATCTCCGCAGCTTCCACTTAATTCCTCACTTGTCTGCTAACTATCCATGGTTTGCTTCCGTACATCAGGATTAGCTAAATATTGTCCCTAGTTAGTTAGTTTAGTTTAGTCGACGAATCAACATCAAGGCACACGGGTGTAACCCATAAGTGCTCCGTTCTACTCCTAACTCAACCCTGAGTTAGGAGAGTCTTAGCTCAGTGCACGAACTCCTTAGCACCGGCGAGGATCCTGAAATACTTTGGGTAGATTTTTAACTCGAAATTTTGCCCGGGCAGCGCCGTTAGGCTACTCTTTTTCGATTTCCAACTGCCAAGGGATTTTTTACGTGCTCAACAATACACACGGGCGTCCGATCTCACTACACAGAGACCAGGGGAAATTTTGTTACTAGAAGTCCACGTGAAAAAATCCCGGCCCTCACCGGGGCTTGAACCCGGGACCTCCAGCACTCGAGGTGGACACCATACTTCGAGACAACTCAGCCCCCTAATAACTCCTTTCCTCAAGGCGATAGATAAAGACAAATTGTTGAAAATATTCTTCATCTTATAAAATCCTGCTTTTGTTTGCTCTATTCTTCATTTAATTGATTCAGTGCCGAATGATAATATATTGCTAAATGTGACATCTAGCTTCTCTGGCCATCTAGAGAAGATGGGTACAGGATGTGGCAGCTGATCTCTAGATGGGTGTATCGGACGCGGGACATCTTGCTTATGACCGAGAAGTTTTCCGGACGGTTATTAAGGGAGCGAGGTTCTACAAGGGACGTGCTACTGAATGAATGAATCCACACCCAAACATCAGCCCAGTGCACTAGAAGTTGTATCACGTGTATGGACTACACTTGAGTTCAACACGAGCGAGCGCAAACAGAAACACGGATAAGAGAATTAGAGACACAGATGGATAATAATATGGGGAGGAGATTCATTGAGAGAGCCGCGGGAAATGGTGCAAGTCTGGACGGCTTGGCGTGAATAAGTGGCGAGGTCTCATACCCCAATAATATATATGTGATGTAATTGTGCGTGTGTGTGTTTTTGTGCGTACGCACCTGTGTGTGCATGTGTGTGTTGTAAATATGCATGTTGCTTCTTCTTCTTCTTCTTTCGTTTACTTGAAATATGTCTATATCTGCAATGTTGTCTCTTGAATGAATTTAACAGTCTTTTTCAGTTCACACAGTGGTCCATAGAGTTTATCTTCCACTGTCGTCTCTCTAGGCCAGAAGGTTTGCCTAGATATGTTATATTTTAGACTGTCTTGGAGTATGTGCTTTGCTGTCTGCGAGGCCAATCCACATGTGGACATGGCTGTTTCACCAATCTTGAATTTTGTATACATGTGGTTGCGTAATCTCTTGTGTCCTGTTCTGAGGCGCAGAATAATGACTTGTTCTGGTCTGTCCATAACGTGGTAGTCATCTTGAGCAGGTTTTCGTGGCTTTCTGACTGATTTGATCATTCTTTTCTTTTGGTGGTATGTAACGGGCACATCAGGCTGTTCTTCTTTGGCTCCTTCCTTAGCCAATTGATCAGCTCTGTCGTTGCCGGGCACTCCACAGTGGGATGGTATCCACTGTATGGTGAAGTTATGCTGACTGCTAAGTTCAGAAAGTATTGTCCTTAGTACTGGCAATTTCCCAGACAGGAGCGCCTCGAGTACTGATTTTGCATCTGTCAGTTTGTGTTTTGTTTCCCCACAGGTTGTGTACCATTGCTGGTATTTAGTAATTTCTCTGTTGCTATCTTGATTGCATCAATTTCAGCATCGTAGTTATGGCAGTACTTTCGTGTCGGTACTCTGGCTGTGTCCCCAGTATTATTTGGGTATTCTATGTACACTCCCGCTCCTCCATTTCGAACAGCATTTTGTGCTGACCCATCTGTGTAGACTCGGATCCAGAGGTGGAAGGACATTCTTAAGTTAATTTTGTTGTTGTTCATACTTTATTGATACTATGTAAATATACTTTGTAACTTGATGTTGAAATGCATTGCACACCGATTCGACACACAAACGCCCTGTTAAACAGACCTACACACATGCCATACACGCAGCACGCCTGTTAAAATACTAACAATACAAATGCAGAAGGTTTAACACTCAATAAAGGTTTTTAAAAAAACCAAAAAAAAAACATGACGCTATACCCTTAAATGAAATGTTATAAATTTTTAAATTATTTGGTGAGCTCCTTTAGTTCCCACCTTGTGCCTTTCGGCCCATAGTGGTCCACCCGGGCCCAATGTTAGTGGACAGTGATTTGGTGATTCGAGCTTTGCAATTTGGTTTACCGTCTCTGCACCTTAGCCAGATCACAGTGCAGATAAATCTGCACTTTGATCTTAGTCAAAAGCCCGAGATCATATAAATTATACATGTGTTCTTTTAATCCCAACCCCATCCACCCCAAATGAATCCATTGTGCTTGTGATGAAGCTACTACCCAGTGCAGCTAACTTCATAATCTTTGCTTGTTTTGTGGTTTGTTCTCTCTCTCTCTCTCTCTCTCTCTCTCTCTCTCTCTCTCTCTCTCTCTCTCTCTCTCTCTCTCTCTCTCTCTCTCTCTCTCTCTCTCTCTCTCTCTCTCTCTCTCTCTCTCTCTCTCTCATCCCTCTTTCCGCCCACACAATCTCCGTCTTCCTTTTCTCTCATAGCGCGAGCGGGTGCTCGAACAAACGCCGCGTGTAACTGTTTGCAAGGCACATTGCAGATACACAGTGTGTACGACATACAAGTTTACCTTAAACAAATTATAAATAAAATGATCAAAATAAACGGTATTGTTGCGGATGTCCAGGAAGAAAGATAGGGATATTACTGCACAAACCATTTTCTTAAGTGTATCATCGTCATCAGCATCATATGCCGTTAAGTGTGGGTGGTCGATTCCCCATCTCACACGATCACCAGTGTCGTGAATCAGCTCTGTGTTCTTCTCTTGCTCACGCCATGTGGTCAAGTCTTTCAGATATTTACCTCTCTACTTTCCTATGGTTCTTTCCCCCTCGATCTTATCTGTTGTCACCAAGTTCCCTAGTTCATTTCTTCTTATACCGTGCTGACATAAGCCTGGGTCACTGACATTGAGTTGAGTGACCGGCCAGGAGGAAGAATGGAGATGAGAGTGGGAGACAGTAAAGTGACTGACTTGGCTACGAGGAAAACAATCAACCCTCAGAAATAATGGGGCGGATATGAGTGGAAGGCCCCAGGGGGGGGGGGGGGGGGGTGGGGGGATGGGTCGAAAGACAGTTGTGTGTTGTGTGAAGTGAGGAGACTGGAAGGTCAGTGAGAGAAGAGACCGACTGCGGGTCAGGTCGTTTTGAGAGAGTTGAATTTGAGATACCGAAGTAGTCGGTAGTCCACGGACAACGGGGTTGTGTTATGCTCCGGGTTGTGAAGACAGGCCTGAACCAGAGTGGGTTCTATAGTTGAGCAGTGGCTACAACCCAATGTGTGGGTTGTATGGTGGGAGATCCAGCCGTGGATAGTAGCTGGATTACCTGTCTTGTGAATGTGATGAGTAGCAGGCCGTGAGAAGGCATTGATGTGTGCTGGTTAAATTGTGAGGAGGATATTTATATTCTATGGACTACATTGTTTCTGGATGTATAATCATGTTCCGTGTGTCCGTCTTATTTCTGTAATAAAGGATTATGTGCGCCAACGGAATCTTGTTTAATGCCTGGTGAATATGCACTGCGGGGGTGAGTTGGATTACGAGTCAGTTAGATATCTCCATTGACACACCATGAACATCGTTACCTAGACAACGACCATCACACAATAATATCATGAGCATATCATCGTAAGAACTTCGTGATATTATCATCAAGAAAACGTGTGACATTCTGAGGGCTACGTCCGATTAAGAACATTATAGACAGTGTTGTCATTCTGAGATGTTTGTGGGCTCTTCGCGGAGAGAGGGTGGACAGCGGAGTGTGTCCACCGTATAAACACTGAGTTTTTCTCCGTGCGGGAACTGATACAGACAGTTCACGTCAAATCCACTACAGGTGAATTGGAACCAACCATATCGCTGAAGCGAGAGGGGGTGATAAAGACACGCCATACAGACTAACCGGGAGAGTCCATTACGGTGACAGGTAAATTTGATACCAGGCAGGAGTGCTGAAACTAGCTGACGCGACGATGAAAGACCAGTGTTGAATCCAGAGTGGCGAGGGCATCGTGTGGGTGTGTAAGACGCCACATCGAAGAAAAACTGTCAGCGCGCGGGGAGGGTACGCGGCGGAAATCACAAGATAGCAGACAGTTCAAGTGAAGTTCACGACAGGTAAATTAACGCAGCACAAATCGACCGGGAGAGTCGATTGCAGTAGCAGGGGTGTTTGGTCACGGACAGCACAGAGGAAATTTCGCGTGGACAGTGAGGGGTTTGCAACAAGTGAGGTCAGTCCTAGTGTGTGTGTGTTTGACAGGATTGAACCAAAGATTGAAGACAGCGAGTAATTTCGTCTCAACATCCTGTGTGTGGTAGGATATTTGGTGTGTGTGTGCTGGAGGCAAGCGCACTGTGTTGTCGCAAGTTGACTGGTCAAGATTTTTCGACGCAGTAAATAGGACGGGTGGGTACACCAGCGTCCAGGTACTGGGGAAGTACATGTTTGGAAAACAGAGAAAAATTGGCAGTCGCTGATTTGACGGACAGTTGACTGAAGGGGATAGTAACGGTACCCCTACCGCAGCCGGGTGGGGCTGAGAAGTTGTGTGGAAAGTGTTTTGTATGACGGAAAAGTGTCCGGTCATTTTACAGACAGTCAGTGTGGATTATTGTGACAAAGAAGAATGAGGTACTGACTTGAGGTGTCCGGCAAGGTCAAGGTTAGGGACAGTGGAAAGTTACTGGGAATTTCCACAGGAGATCGGGATAAACAAGGTTGTTTTGAAAGAAAGCCAGACTTGATGTTTCGTCTTTGTTCAAGCCGTTGTCATCATTATTCTGTTATGAGCAAACAGTTTTAACTTATCGTCATCGCAACCATGGTTGTACTTCTTTGCCGATAAGGATTTATATACCCAAATTTAAAGCGCTGAACATTGGCTGCCATTCTCCTTTTCTTTTTTGGTGAATCTTGTCGGATAACGGAAATCCATAACATTAATGATACAGCGAAGCGCCATCTCCGCAACGAGAGTAACAACAAATCGAAAGAACGCTTTGGATTATTACTGTGGTGCCACCACGTACAGAGAAAGTACAATAACGTTACGGACTGTGTCGAGACAGAACAGTTTGGATATCACTATCATCTTCAACTTTTGTCGACAGTTGGAACTGGTGATCACCACGTGAATTCAGGAACCACTCAACAAAACAACAAGTCGCTTTGAAATCTAGCGTCGTAAACATTTCGGAGAATTTAACACAGACATTTCCAGCATATTGTGAAAAACTATTAACAGCAAAATAAGAACTTTTGGCAACGGATTAGTGGGCACATATTTATCGGCCAACGATTTGGACATTCTGTTTGCTGCTCATTGTCTTATAAATATTGTTTTCGGTTGTTAAGCTGTTAACTTGTATGTGGTCCAGTGTTTGTCAAGAGTAGGGGATTTTTTGGGGTGTTTCTCGAGAGTCGGGATACAGCACACAAATATATATTCTTTCTGGTGCTTACGATATTTTTGTAAGAAAAACGTTAATGAGTTAACGTGTCATGCAGTGGCATTGAAATAGTCTTAACCAATATCTAGAGCCGAGTTGTCTGACGTCAGATTTGTGTATATGTTGATGCTATAAATTGTTTTTGTTTCTCTTCCTTTTCTTAATATTTGCATATGATATTTGCTGTGTTCGGATATATGTTTTTATTGTGATCTTTCGTCATTTCTGCTGTCTAGTGGTCTTTGTCAGTTTAAGTTTATATTTTACGCGCACTGTGGATGTCCCTACACAAGCTTGTATTTGTTACTGTGGTTTATTTCTGTGTCATCATCGTCTCCGTGTACTCAGCTTGTGAAGTCTAGCGTTGGATAGTCATCACTTAGTGTTATCATCCATTTGTGTGTATATGTATTTATATGTATGTTTAACAATATTTTCAGGGACTTCATGAACTTGTGGTCATAGATATATAGATATAAGGGAGTATAGGTGATACTTCCCCCCTCACTACCTAGTGCTTATAGAGGGACTGGGTGAGTGCAGAGTGATATTTTAGCACTACGAAGTTACGTGCACAAGGAGTGGTAGGGTACGTATTGAAGGCACACAAAGGACTAGTAGCAGAGTCTGTACATTATAGTTTGGCTGATTCACAGCAACGTGTCCACAAGTACAAGATGCCTACTTTAATGGATTATATTGAAGCAGGTGAAAGAATAGGCCTGAAAGGTAAAGAGTTACAGGAGTATGCAGAAGCGAAAGAACAAAAGCAGACGGAAAGAGAGGAGAGGCATAATGAACGCGAGGCAAAGCGTCTACAGGAAGAGAAAGAGACGCAAGTAAAACTAGCTGAAATGGAAAACAAGCATCTACAGGAAGTAAAGTTAGCTGAAATAGAAAACAAGCGTCTACAGGAAGAGAAAGAGACACAAATGAAAATGGAAATTGAGAAAGAGAAGATCAAGTGTCAGATGCAAACTGAAATCGAGTTAAGAAAACTAGAACTATCTTTGAAGGGTCAAAGTGAGGAAAGCAGAAGACCGTCGCAGTCGTCACAGAGATTAAAACTGCCATATTTTACAGACCGGGACCAACTTGAAAATTATTTGGCCAGGTTCGAGGCATCAGCCAAAGCGTTAGGTATTCCAGAGAAGGAGTATGCGATGCGACTTGGCGAATTTCTTACGGGCAAGGCACAAGACACCATGTTCAATTTACCTGTAGAAGAAAGAAACAACTACACCATATTACGTCAACGTTTGCTGACAAAGTTCCAACTCACTGAGCATGGATATAGGACAAAGTTTAGACAGTTAGTGCCAGAGACAAATCAAGATTTCACAGACTTTGTTAACACTGTAAAGAATGCATTTAACAAATGGATGGAGCTTGCAGAAGTAGGGAAAGATTTTAATAAATTAGTAGATCTAATGTTAAGAGACAAGGTAGTATCTGCATGCAATTCTAATTTAGTGGCGTTCTTTGAGGAACGGAAGCCAAAGGACATAGACACAATGTCTCAGTTAGGGCAAAACTACATGACTGCACATCCTAACGTATCTATTGGGAAACTAATGAGTGAGGAAATAGTCTGTGCAGCGTACACTAAACAGGACCAGAATCCAGTCATCAGACCAAGGGCGAAAAGTGTGGATTCAGCACAGAAAGGTGAGCAGCAAGAACTTCAAGATAATGGTTTCCGAGGAAACAATGTTGGTAGAGTAGGACGGTACCCATATAGAAGAGGGAACTTCCAGAGACGTCCAAATTATGCCGGATGTTGGAATTGTGGGAGCTGGAGACACAAGGCAGCAGAGTGTGATGCACAACCATCAGCTGGACCAACGAACAACACTAAAAGGGAGATTACTTGTTTCAAATGTGGAAAGAAGGGGCATATCAGCCATCAATGTAGGATGAGAGAAACAGAGCACTCAAATGCAGGCGCAAGTAATTGAGACGCTGAACAATGAAGATTGTAGTGGGTGCAAACCTCTTTTTGAAAAAGATGGTCAGCCAGTCGTAATATGTGGTCTACAGTAAGAATGACAGCATGGCAATGAGGGAGAATCTGAAGCGGCATCAGTGGATTTATTATGGATAGACCAGCGTTAACAATTAGTGATTCCTGATGTCGTCGATGAGTGGAGAGAAGTTTAATCGACCCTCGGAGTATACAGGGAAAAAGATTAGATCATAACTTCATGGCACATAGGATCTACCAGTAGCCATAATAACAGTAACAACACCATATATCACTGGAAGAGTGACAGCGTGTGTTTTGGACTCACCAGTGGCTGATTTGATCATAGGAAATGTTACAGGAGTTAAAGAGTGTACAGAAGAGGAAGTAGTTTATTGGGACCGAAAATATAGTGTAAGCAGTAATGAGGTAGTTACCACAAGAGAACCTAAATTAGAGAGTATAGCTGAGGTAGAAGAGGCACTTGAAGTAGACACAGGAACTCAGGACAAGGATAGTACAGCTGAGCAGGTGAGAATGGATCCCAAATATAGTGCTAGTGACTCCCAGAGACAAGATACTACTCTGAACAAATGTTCCCAAGGGTGTAGGAGAGTAGAACATAGGCAGTCAAAGAAAGGTAGATGGTGTTTCGAGAGGAAGAGCAATGTTCTCACTCGCAGGTTTTCAAATAGTGGAACTGCACGTGGGCAAGGAGCAGTACCTTTAGCACATAGAGACCGATATACTAGAACAGCTCAGGATAGTGCATGTGCAGGGCACATAGGCAAAAGGCGTATGCAGCAGAAGCAAGGTGCCAGGTATATGGGGCCAAGATTGAATAAAGAGCTCAGACTAAACAGAGACTCAAGTGTAACGGTGCAATATGCAGATAGGAAAGTTGAGTCAGGTCAAAAGAGTTTTCGCGACATTACTGACCCAGGGCTAGGGATAGCAAACAGATGTTGCAATTGTAGAGGTACCATGAGTCGTGGGTACATGAAAGGTAGACACAGCATCGACAGGAATCCAGATGGTGGGTTAATGCAAGAACAGAACCACCTGATATAGGGTCGGTACACAAATAGTATTGTGGGGTCGTGAAGTAGTAAGAGACCTGTGGGTACATAAGTATAATGCTTTTCTATGATGTATTATTATTATGATGTGATGTATTAGTTCATGCATTGATACACAAGATAGATGGTTGTATTTATGTGGTGATGAATATAGGAGTGTACTATGAGCATTTGGTGTATTATTTAGGGTGGTAGCTGGAGTAAGGTGCAGCCATACTGAGGGCTACCCAGGCTATATGTCTGGGTCACTATTTAATCAGTGTTAGTCTCCCAATATTTGATAAGGGGGGGCGATGACATATAGCCTGGTCACTGACATTGAGTTGAGTGCCGGGCGGAGGAAAGAATGGAGATGGAGAGTGGGAATCAGTAAAGTGACTGCCTGGCCTACGAGGAAAACAATCAACCCTCAGAATAATGTGCGGATATAGTGGAAAGGCCCAGGTGGGATGGGTCCGAAAGACGTTGTGTTTTTGTGTGAAGTGAGGAGACTGAAGGTCATGAGAGAAGAGATCGACTGCGGGTCAGGTCGTTTTGAGAGGTTGATTTGAGATCAGAAGTAGTTGTCGTTAGTCCCACGGACCACGGGGTGTGTTTATGCTCCGGGTTGTGAAGACAGGCCGAACCAGAGTGGGCTCGATAGTTGAGCATGCTACAACCCAATTGTTTGGGTTGTAGGGTGGAGTATCCAGCCGTGGATAGTAGCTGGATTTACCTGTCTTGTGAATGTGGTGAGTAGCAGGCCGGGAGAAGGCCTTGATGTTGGCTGGTTAAATGTGTAGGAGGATGATTTTATTCTCTGGATTACATTGTTTCTGGATGTATATCTGTTTCCGTGTGTCCGTCTTATTTCTGTATAAAGGTATTGGCGCCACTAATCCTTGTTTAATGCCTGTGAATATGCACTGCGGGGGTGGGTTGGTTTACGAGTCCAGTTCGATATCTCCATTGACACAGACCAGAACATCGTTACCTAGACACGACCATCACCAAGTATATCATGAGCATGATCATCGTAAGAACTTCGTGATATTTATCATCAGAAACGGGTGACACGTGCCAACAAATTTTTGGCTGTCTAGCGTCTGTTTTTCTAATCATTTTATGGTTTTCATCATATGCTTCTGTGTAGATCTTGGTCATGTTTTTACCCCCCCCCACCTGTTGGTTTTTTTTTTTTTTTTTGTCATTGTATTCTTTGCTTTTCCTCAAAACCCATTTTCACTGCTATCAGGCTTTGTTTTAACCTTGTCTGCCTCATTGTCTACGTTCGACATCTATACAAAAGTACAGCTTCTATCTACACTTTGACCTCTTTTCTCGTGCCAATAGACATCTGTTATTGGGTAGTGTGTTGCCATCCTACAAAAGGCACTTAGCCATACCGTTTTTGTTCTAATCTCCTCAAGGCCCCCACCCTCCTCCTCCTACCCACCCCCTTCACAATAATTTGTTAATGACTGTTTTCGAGATAGTTTGTACCTATTCACTTTTTAAGAATATCCCATTTACCCTTATATTACATTTTGGTATGTCTTTCTTCTTAGTGACGACCATAATCTCTGTCTTCTTACAATTTAAGTATAACCCCTAGTTGTTCACTGTTCAAGTAACCACGCAGCGTCCTGCCTGCAATCGCCGCAGCTGTGTTTGGAACGCGGTAGGCGAATTACGAACTCGTTCCGTAACGGCTCCCCCACGGGCGAGCACAGAGGTACATAATAACTTATACATTGCAGGCATTCATCAGTCGATGTCTGCATAGAATGGGAGGACAACAATTCTATGACAAAATCATTCATGCGTGGCTTATGACGAGATCGATACTTCAACGGGGTCGAACGAATAAAAGCGCTCTTAAACTTCCGGTGCAATGATAGCGGGGCAGGCGGTTCAACCTTTACTTCAGCGCTAACCGATTAAGTGCAGAAGGATAATATATCGTCACGTGTGAAATCCCATTTGGACAGAAGGACAATATACCGCCTATGAAGAGTTAATCGTGTTATGTGTTATGTTTCGTGGCATGGTACGCAATGTCAATACTTAGTGACATGAAATTTACAGCGTAATTAATACTTGCTCATTTGATAGTGTATCATGTTTAGTCCAAACCTACTTTTTGTTTAGCGCTGAATCCTTAAGTTGGACTTCATTGTTGACTTCTCGTTTTCGAAAGCAGTGGCACCTGCCTAACCGAACCATTGCTTGAAATCACTTGAGGTTGATTACACGTCCACAAATAACATGAATATTTTAAGAGGAGAGATCAGGACAATTCCAGCTTAATAGATGCGGAGAGGATGCGGGTTATTAGATAGGACACAGTTTGAGAACACCCGACAATAGTATGACTAGAAACCCCTTTCACTTGACATCCACGGAAAGTTTGCCTTGGCCGCATATGTAAGATGCTCGTTTCTTGAAACATCCTAGTGTGGTGATGCCGAGGATAAGGTTTCCACCACCCCAACCGGTCAGTTTGGATTCAAATGTTGACTTCTCGTCCTTGACTTGGGGCGGACATTACAGCATCCGCAGTCGGGTTGTGATGTTGCCTGATGGCGAGGGACACTGGTAATGGGAAAGCTAATACCGCGCGGTTAGTAGGGTAGGAGTATCCCCCTATCCCCTATCAAGGAGAATGTGACGCCTCCTTTCCTTCCGCTAATCTATGAACCAAACCCTTGGACAAGATTTTTCGTGATATCTTCGTTCATTAATTACAACAATGATGACCAATGCAGGAAATTGCAAAAGACTAATATCTCTTGCTCTTCTAAAATAAGATAATGAATAAATTGTGGAGATTGGACAGATAGAATTACACAATTAGATTTTAAGATCATGCATCTTTCCTTCTGCAATATACGGCCCGTGAGACCTAGACACTTATTAACAAGATGAATATTGCATAATGCTACAGGTCTTGTGAAAATCAATGTTATAGACGGTTTTCTGAGGAATATATCTTTTATGTAGACGCAGAACAAACACATCCATATGACAAAACCTGATTATTGAGAAGTTTGGCTATTAAATACGATACACAAGCAACTGAATATTTTAGTCACTTTGCGTCAGAGATCGTTTGAGAGAACAATTATGGAGAGGTTATATGACCTGAAGACGGAAGAGAACGTCAAAGAGAGATTGGTGCAGGATGTGGCGGGATGATCTCCAGATGTGTGTATCGACGCGCGACCTCTTGCTATTACCGAGAACTTTTCCGGGCGTTATTAAGGGAGCGAGGTTTCTGCAAGGGACATGCTACTGATGAGTGACTCCACACGCAATAATCGTCCTGCACTCAGAAGTAGAACCTAATGTACGGACTATACTTGATTCAAACGAAGCGAACGCAAACAGAAACACGGATAAGAGCATTAGAGACCAGAATTGGAATAAAATATGGGGAGGACATGCATTGAGAGAGCCCCGGAAATAGGTGCAAGTCAGGACTGCTTGCGTCCCAGGTGGAGAAGTCTTATTCCCATATATATTATGTGATGTGAGTGTGCGTGTATATGGATGTGTAAGTGTATTAGTGCGAACATATGTGGATGTGTGGTGAAGTGTGTGTGTGTGTGTGTGTGTGTGTGTGGTTTGTGTGTGTGTGTGTTTGGTGTGTTTTGTGTGTGTGTGTTTGAGATATGCGCGTTGTTCATATGCGCCACGCAGTTTTTGATGTATTTATTTTACTAAGGAAGTACCTTACTGAATTTCCTAAATAGTTTATTCGTAAAAGACTAGACTTGATTCAAATCACTTTACAACCAAGTCATATATTTTACAAAATTGTGCTAATAATTTAAAGTCTATCAATAGTTTAATTAAATCTAAGTAGTAGAAAACGGTACATTCTAAATCATATCTGGATTTCAGAAGATTTGCATCAAGAAACTTTGCTTTAATGCGTCGCCATTATTTTTTTTGTATACGATGGCTAATTTTTCTAGGGGGAAATAGCAACCACCCTGCTATTCTTAATGTTACAAATGTTTTTTAAACCCACCCCGCCCACTCCAATGAATCCATTGTGCTTGTGCAGAAGTTACTACCCGTGCCTGCTACCTTCACAATCCTTTGTCTGATTGGGCTTTGTTATCCTCTATCTCTCTCGTCCTCCCTTCCACCCCTCCCCCATATCTCCCTCCTCCTCTCTTTTCTCTATCTCGTCTCTCTCTCTCTCTCATCTCTCTCATCTCGGGCTCTCTCTCTCTCTCTCTCATACGTCGCGCGTGCGCGCGCCTCGAGCAAATGCCAACATATACCTGTTTGCAATTTACTTTGTAAAATTAGCATCATCCATCTCACATCTGTTCTCTTGTTGCGGTGTCGAGGCGACGCATAGAACCGCGGGAGAGTCCCGTTTAAATGGGCTTTCATTGTGGAGATTCCCATTACTCTGTAATTCCCTCGTTCCATCGTTTACGTGGCCGGCCTCTTTCTCTGCTTCCGTTTGGTCTATGCATCATTGCTTGCTGTGGTATTACTTTTAGCTGGTATGTATCATATTGCCAACATACTGCTAGTTCCTGGTGTAATCTAACGCTGCTATAACCCCCCACTTTAGTTCCTGATTTCTTCATTTCTTCATTTCTATCTTCTTGATACACTGAGTAATCTTCTCAGGAATCCCATTTATGTTGTTCTGGTTTTTCTATTCTCTTTTTCTGTCATTGTCCAGGTTTGGCATTATTAGCATAGAGTTAGTAGGAATATTGTGTCAGTCTGTTTATGACTTCTTATGTTTTCTTCGAGCAGGAAAAGATCCCCCGCCGGCTTACTAGGCCAGTCGCAGGTTTAGGACGAAAACATCTGACCAATGTTTAAGTTTAGTTTAGTCGTTGGATCAACATCACGGCACACGGTTTAATCCATAAGTGCTTCGTTTTCCTCCTAACTCAAACCTGAGTCTGGAGAAACTCAGCTCAATGCACGAACTCCGTTGCATCGGCGAGGATCCTGAAATACTTTGGGTAGATTTTTAACTCGAAAGTTTTGCCCGGGCAGCGCCGTTAGGCTACTCTTTTTCGATTTCCAACTGCCAAGGAATTTTTTTACGTGCGCAACAGTACTCACGGGCGTAAGATCTCACTACCCAGAGACCAGGGGATATTTTATTACTGGAAGTCCAGGTGGATTTTTTAAATAAATCCTGGTCCTCGCCGGGGCCTGAACCCGGGACCTCCAGCACTCGAGGCGGACACCATACCTCGAGACCACTCATCCCCCAATATATGTTTAAGTTCAATGTATGATCCATTCAATGGGGCCGTTACACGTGTTTACATAAAACTAAATGTAAATGAGAATGCTTGGAGTATGAAAGAATTTTAGTATGCATGCGACCAAATGATTACTCGACCACGATCATCATCAAGTAATGTGTAGGTAAATGCACCATGCCATGAATGTAATATTATCATATGTGTATATGAATGTATTCGTTGCATTCTCAAATGTTTTTAACAAAAACAAAAAAACTCAGTCACACTATCACACGCTCGCACGCATACACACACACACACACACACGCACACACACACACACACACACACACACACACACAATGCACATTGCAAATACACAGTTTTGTACCCCAAAAAAGTTTACTTTAAACAGAAAAATAATAAATAAAATGCTCCAAATAGACGGTATCATATCCATGAAGAAAAATAAGGATACTACTGCACAGGCCCCTTTTCTTAAGTGTATCATCATCATCATCATCATCATCATCATCATCATCATCATCATCATCATATGCCATGCCGATAAGTGTGGGCGGTCGATTATCCAACTCAAACGATCACCAGTGTCGTGGATCAACCCTGTATTCTTCTCTCGATCATGCCATGTGGCCAAGCCATTCAGATATTTACCTTTCTGTTTTCCCCTGGTTCTTTTCCCCTCAATCTTGCCAGTTGTCACCAAGTTCTCTAGTTAAATTTTTCGTTTAACGTGCCCAACAAATTTTGACTGTCTACGTGTAATTTTTCTAAACAGTTTACGGTTTTCATATGCTTCTTGAAGGACTTGCTCGTTGGTTTTTCTGTTTGTCATTTGTATTCTTTGAATTGTTCTCAGAAACCACATTGTCACTGCCATTAGAAGTTTTTCAGCTCGTTTGCTCACTGTTAACGTTTCACATCCATACAAAAGTTCAGCTTCTATGTGACACTTCAAGCCTCTTTTTCTCCTTGCAATTGACATCTTTTTATTGGTCAGTGTGGTTTTCATTTGGTAAAAGGCTACCTTCGCGATAGCAATTCTTGTTCTAATCTCTTCAAGGCACCTGCAATCAGATCTTAGGACTGTTCCGAGATAGTTGTACCGATTCACTTGTTTAAGAATATTCCCATTTACCCTTATATTGTGGTATTTCTCTGTTCTTAGTGACGACCATAATCTGTCTTGTTACAATTTAATTGCTTGCTTGCTTGCTTGTGTTCGATAGCTTGAGCTCCAACGCAAAGTCCTGTATGTCGGATGAAGGCATCCTGTTGTCCAACATCAGTGTGATGTTATACAGGACCTGAGGTTTGCGTGAGTATCCGTTGTCCCATGTCTGGCTTATTGGTGTGCAGACTGGTGATCCCTCGCCGTACAGGCAGACACTCTCCGACTTCGGAGGAATCGGCGATCCTACTGACTTTAGCCAGGACCCTGAAGAGACCTGTTGCCCAGGACGCTCGACGAGGACGCGTCAATAGGTCTTGGCCAGTATATAACCCGGCCCTGGTGCCTTGGAGACACCTCTGCGTCCCACAATTTAATTCTAACCCTAGTTGTTCACTGTGTGCATCAACCACATCTACTAAATGTTGCTGCTCCGATTCAATGTCTGCAATCAATGTTGTATCACCCGTATTCTAATGTTATTGATGTTAAGTCCCCCAATGGTGATTACTCTCATATCTTCTACATTTCTAAAAAAAAAAAAAAATATTTTCACTGAATATTGGTCAGTATGGTTTTCATTTGGTAAAAGGCTACCTTCGCGATAGCAATTCTTGTTCTAATCTCTTCAAGGCATCTCCAATCAGATCTTAGGACTGTTCCGAGATAGTTGTACCGATTCACTTGTTTAAGAATATTCCCATTTACCCTTATATTACATTGTGGTATTTCTCTTTTCTTAGTGACGACTATAATCTGTCTTCTTACAATTTAATTCTAACCCTAGTTGTTCATTGTGTGCATCAACCGCATGTACTAAATGTTGCTGATCCGGTTCATTGTCTGCAATCAATACTGTATCATCCGTATTCTAATGTTATTGATGTTATGTCCCCCAATTGTGGCTACTTTCATATCTTCTACATTTCTAAAAAAAAATAGTTTCACTGTATAGGGAAAAAAGATCTGGAGACATTACATATCTCTGCCTCAACCATTCAATCATGTGCCATGCCGGAAAGCGTTCGGGGTCATGACTCGCCATTTCACTCGATCACCAGAGTCGTGGATCAGCTCAGTGTTGCCATGATCACCCCATGTGGCCAAGTCATCCAGGTATTTTCCTCTCGGTCTTCCTCTTGGTCTGTTCCCTTCGATCTTGCCAGTTGTCATTAAGTTCTCCAATCCATTTCTTCTCATAACATGTCCAAAAAACTGTTGACTGTCTTCGTCTAATTTCTCTAATCAATTTACGATTTTAATTTGTCTCCTGTAGTGCATGGTTATTGGTTTTTCTGTCTGTCCATGGTATTCTTTGCATTTTCCTCAGAAACTACATCCCTGTCTCACACCTCTCTTAACAGGCTGATATTGATCTACTTCCTTATCAACCGTTATGGCAGCGTGTTGTTTCCAATATATGTTTTCTTTTACAAGTCTAAGGTCTTTCCCATCATTTTGTAGATCTGCAAGCATCTTCATCATGTTGACATGTTTTAGTTTATTAAATGCCTTTGTGTAGTCAATAAATCAAAGATGTAGGTCCTTGTTAACGTCTTTTGAACGCTGAATTAGTGTTCTCATCATATACATCATTTACTGTACCCTTGACTTCTACGATCCCACATTGTCCTTCTCCTATTTCGGGTTGTATTTTTTCTTCCTAACTCTTTGCATGATAATTCTTAGCAAAATCTTCGTGATGTGGCTCATTATCTTAATTGCTCCATGTTGATCACATTCTAAGGCGATTTCTTCGGGATTGCAATAAATATAGATTTATATAATTAATTTTACGGCGTTAATCATTTCTGTTTTGAAGTTGTCTGGATCCGGAGTCTTGCCAGTTGTCATATAGTTAAGAGCATTCCGAACTTCCAGCTTCAAAATTGATGGTCCTACTGTAGCTTGTCGTCCCGGGAGGAACGTGGAATGAACAAGCACACCTGATTACTTCTTCTTCCTTGAGATTCTTGACTGACTTCTGTCTACACTCCTCCCTTCTGTCTTCCCTTCCATATATCTATCCCTTTCTCTCTCTCTCTCTCTTTTATTCCTTCATCACATACTCCGACAACAGCTTTCTTCAACAATTAATAAAACATTTATTAATAAAATAAAACTATGTCTAGTGTATGGATGGACTGTGTATATGTAGATGGTATTATCTTCTATTGTGGGTGCAGGAATAAACTCAGAATGTCTAATCTCTGTATCACCTCTCGCCCAGTTTCAAGGCCAAATCACATGACAGCAAACATATAACAGGACAGGTCTCACCCTGGATGTTCCGTATGCTTGAGTCCGGAGGTAAATCCGTTATTGAACGAAAAAAAAACACTGTTCCACTGGATCACCGTAAAGTAATAATATTCCCGTAAGTCTATGACTTCGCCAGAGTCTGCTTCACAAAGTTAATAATCCAACACCGGAAAAAAAAAACCACATCACCACAGTCCAGCATATTGTCTCTATCGACTAACAATGTTCTGACTTGTCTATTGTTTCTTCACTATGAGTCTACAGTGTAAACGAATGTAGTTTTATTTGGCTTTGCTTTCTGCAAGATTATCTTCCTTTTTCATTGTTACTTTGTGTCCTGTTAAATTCCCGAGAGAAGACTGGACTCAACAAGCACATCTTTAAACTTATTATCTGTTGGGATTATTGACTGACTTTGGTCTACACTCCTCTCTTCTGTCTTCCCTTCCATATATCTATTTCTTCTCTCTCTCTATTATTCCCTTAACACATACTCCGACAACAGTTCCTTTCAACGATAAGATAAAGATTTATTAATAAAAACTATGTCTGGTGTATGTATGGATATTGTCTATGTAGTTGGTATGTTCTTCTAGTGTGGCTGCCAGATAAGATGTTGATAGATAGTCTCCGTGGTTTCTCTCATCTCTTCTCTCAGCTAGAGTACAGGACATGACATAGATATAACAGAACGGTCTCACCCTGACAGCTCCGTCTGCTTGAGTCTGTAGATATATCCGTTTTTTGTAATGAAAAAATGTTCACCACTGTATGAATGTATTTAACCCGATCACCATATGCTGTCAGCGTAAACTGAATTGTCTGTATTATCTTATAGCGTTCTTAATTCCATCCTGGAAAACACATCTAGTTTCTATTGTTCTCTATTTTTGTCCTGTAAAGTTCTACACTTGGATAGTTCTTAATTGATATAGGCACTTTGTATTCACCTTGCAACTCTTTGATACTGAGTAATTTGAGTCTTTTTTTCTTTAGTTTGTATGATCTCTATTTTCCATTCTCTGTCCTCCTGACTTATTAAGATGCCACTTCTTTTCCTTCCTTTCTTATGCACAAGTGTCGTGCTTTATTACTTTAAAGTGCTTTCTCGTAGGGTTATCAACACTGGGTGATCTGACCACAGCCATCTGTGTCATCTCTCAGTTGATAAGTCCCGCACTGGTATGGAAACCTGTGTGATATACATTTAATAATGAGATCTGTGTCTGCTTCCTCTTCCCTCCTATGTGAGTGTCTTTTCCTCCAGCCGAAATGAAAAGGCTTCCGAAAAACCCACTCTGACATAGGATAGAAGATTCACCTAACGTCTATACTATTCCTACTAATAGAAAGCAATGTTAAATGCACTTCACTCACATCTATATTCCTATGCTAAACTATACTCTAATATACCTTATTTAGGCATCTATGTTCCTGGAATCGAAATAACACTTAGCGAATAACACACTATTATCCCCTCTTTCCATCATTAAGGACGTGTATTTCTATTCCCACTCAAGAACATATCTCCTTCAGGTCAGTTTGGAACACACACTAAACTTACACAAAGAATTGACCCTCTTTATATCGGTCAATTTTGCCGCATAGTCCTTGACATTGCTGGACACCTCACATCCAGACTGCATTATCATTGTTAGTGGAAAATTACAGATCTGAAACTTCTCCATTATTCATACATTCAGACCTCAATAGGCTATCCAATAATGCTGTCTGCCTTTGTCGCAAACCAATTTCTCCACGCGACAGGTTACCTGTACTGTTGGCCTCCTTCTGGGTCTTGACCTAGAAACACATGCGCCCGGTCACTCCTTTGTCCGTTACCCCCACTGCTTCACTTGTTAACCCTTCCTCCACCTGGTCAGTCGGTGTATACAGTCGTCCATCTGGGAATCGTTAACTCTCAGTATTCCACGACACTTTGGTTATCTGGATATCCTTTGCTTCTTTTTCAAAGTTCATTTAAGGCTATATTTTATTTCGTCTCCCTATTTGACCCTGTCTATGTTCTTCCTTGGTTTATTGAGGTATTTGCTCTCCCCCCAAATGAAATGCCTTGAGTTTATCAACAAAGCTTTTTCTGTACACAAGACGTATTGGTATATCTTCTCTGATAGGTCAGTATGAGAATTGGAACCTGTGAGATGTATAGTAAATCAAGTGATATGATTCTGCCACTTAATACTACTTATGTAAGTGCCCTTCTCCAGCCGTAATGAAAAGGCTTCCGAAGTAAACACTAACATAAGACATATGAATTCACCAAAGTCTAAACTATTCACTAATAGAAAGCAATGGTAAACGCTATGCACCAACATCTATTTCCCTATGCTAATATTACTCTTATATTATAATACCTTATATACTCTATCGGACTCCCTGAATTGAAATACACTAGCGAATAACACACTAATATCCCATCTTCGTTCAACAATCAGGGATGTGTATTTCTTTCCCCCTACAGGAGGCATAGAGATTTCTGCCCAGTTTGGGAACACATACTAAACAGAAAACCCAGTTTCTACTATTTATAGTGGGCCTCCCGTTCTTCCGTTATTGTTTGATGTTCATACCTCAACACTCGTCTCTTGGCGTATCCTGTACATCAAAAGGCGGTGAAATCACGTAGTGGCTAGTTGCTTGTTTCCCTGGGTTCCCCTTACGCTAATACTTCAAAGTGTCCGAACCCGTTGATCGCCTTTCTCCGTTCATTTTTCCACAACGCGATCTTCCCGTTTCCCGTGTCCGTCCGATCAGATCGTCAGGTAATGACCTCTGCGAACACCTGTATCCTATTTTTATATCTGTCGGTCAATGATCTTTCATTTATCCTCCTCTCCGACTGAAGTACACGATTGTTAACCCTCCTCCTACATTGTAGTTTTATATGTAAGTTATCAAGGAATCACTAAACTGCAGTTTTCCCGTGACACCTACATTATTAATTAGAATATCGTACTGCTCCTCTCTTGTGTCATCATAAAGGTCTTTCACATAATCTGACCATACAGTTAAAATTTAATCTTTTTCTATTATGATTTTGTCATCTTTAGTTTTTAGATAACCTACTGTTTTGTATTTTCTTTACTTAGTGATGTCATGAATTCTGTTGTGTATTAATTATTAATTTGGTATTCTGGGCGTTGTGTTGGATTTCAATTTCCGTGAAATGTTTTTCAAGCATGCATCGTTTGCCTCTTTGCACAATTTCCTATGTTCCTGTTAATCTCTCCATATTTTTAACGGTTATTTTTGTTATTTCTTTTTTATTTCCATTAGTTTTAAGGTGTCTTCCGCCATCCATTTCTTACGTCCCATCATCTTCATTTTTGGGATAGTTGTTTGTGCAGCCTCGTTGGCTGAGTAGCTTTAATATTTCCCAATAGTCACTGCCATCTTGAAATAGAAGTTCCAGATCGAACAATGCATCAAATCTATTCTTTACCTATACGTTGAATTTATCTTTTATCTCCTCACTCTTCACTGCACGTAGATACAATTGCGTGTTTCTGGCTGTATATTCGACCTTTAATTTTATATGTATATTGCTTATTAATGGCAAACTACTGAACGTAACACTGCCTAGTACATCACCAGCAGCTGAAAAATGCTGGTGTTGACTGCAACGTCCCGTAAGGGATACGCCAAAAAAAAAAAATTGCTTATTATATGTATATCTATGGTCGCTGTAACAGTCTGCATGTTGATATAGTTTTTGCGACTTTTGAGGCATTTCGAAATCATTTGTTGATGCGGATGTAATCATTCTGGTTTCTGATCATGTAGTCAGGACCCCTCCATGTCCATAATCTTCTTAGATATTGTTGATACCAGGTGTTTCCAACTTTTGCCAACTGTACAAGCCTGCAACCTCTATCATTACGTTCCCTGGTCCATAATTGCCTACAATGTATCTACCTTAAGTGTATGTTGGAAACAAATAACGGCAATTGTAATATTGAAAAAAGTGGGACAATTATGAACAGAGAAAGCTACAAGTGAGACGAGGATGTGTTTTAGCACCAGATTTCTTCTCCATCTTCTTACAGTCCCTGGCGTTGGCGATTAATTTATGTTCACAACCTTCTGTCTCGTATGCTGCCAATCATGTCTTGTACCAATGTTCCTCCATGCCGTGATGTCAAACTGTCCAACATCTTCTCTTTTGGTTTCCCCCTGTCGCTTCTCCCCTCCACATGCCCCTGTTGTGACGACAAACTCCAGTTGTTTCCCTTCTCATGGCATGCCCACAGAATCTGAACTATCTTCTTCTGATGCGAGTAAATTATCTTTTTGAGCAAACTTCTTTCAAGGTATCTAACTTCTTCAAGATATTTTCATTGTTCTTTATATCCGTCCACGGTGTTCGCATAATTCTTCTATAAATCCACATCTCCACAGCTTCCACATAATTCCTCACTTGTCTGCTAACTGTCCATGGTTTGCTTCGATACATCAGGATTGGCTCAATATTGTCCCTAAGAACTCTTTTCCTCAACGCGATTGACACAGATAAGATGAGAATATTCTTTATCTTGTAAACTGCTGCCTTTGGTGGTCTATTCTTCATTTAATTATTTCAGTACTGAAGGATAATATATCGCTAAATGTGACCTCTACCTTGGACAGAAGGACGATATATTTCCGTACTGGTGTCATCGTGTTATTAGTTTTATTTTGTGGTATCTTCCGCAATTTTAATGCTCTAGGAACGGGAATTTACATTATACGAGGGGAAGTCAATAGTTAGTTAGTTAGTTAGTCTTTCCTCTTGAGCCCAAGGCGGCGCACAGGACAGAAGTCATGGCTCTCCATGTCTGGCGGTTCGCTGCTACCTGTTGTAGATCTTGGATGTTTACTTGGCCGTTGAATGAGCCTTCTCTGATGATGGTTCTACGCAGGGTCTCTCTTGGTCTTCACCGTTTTCTTTTCCCTACCGGTGACCACATGAGGGTTTGGTAGGAGAGTCTTGTCTTGTCCATTCTGAGTACATGGCCGATGTAGTTCCAACGGCGTTTTCTTACAAAATTTGATACAATATCTTGCTTAGTTTCTTGTCTTATTTGCGTATTGGTTCTAAAAATCTGTCCAGTGGAGGTTTAGAATTCTTCTAAGACATTTGTTCTCAGAGTTGTCTAATTGTTTATTGTTATCTAAAGCTGCCGTTGATTTCCAACTCTCACATCCATAGTTAGCACTGGAATCACACAGTAGTTGAAGATTCTAAGTTAGGGTGTTTGCTGAGTGTCTTTGACTTCCAGATGTTTGACAGTTTGTTGAAGGCACCAGATGCCAGTGCGATTCTAGATTATATTTCTGGTGTTGTGTCCCCTGTAGATGTCATTTTGCTTCCTAGGTATGTGAAGCTGTTGACTTTTTCAAGAACGTGGTTGTTTAATTTGGTGTCTCCTTATTGGAAGTCAATAAGGAAGCCACAAAAGGATGTAGAAAATTAACTAAATATGATAACAACTTGAAGCCAGTTTATTTTTATACCTACATTGTACCTTTATTTCTCAACATAATTTCCACCAACATTGATGCACTTATCCCATCGTTTTATCAGTTCTCCCAGTTTTTTTTTTTTTTTTGCAATAGCCATTACTTCTGTTTGTCTGTTATTTAGACTAAGTCCTTTGTTTTGACTTTCTGTTGCAATTATATCTCTCAAATCTTGTAATTACGTTTCATTTACGAATCAACTGATATTCTACGCGTGTCTTGTATTTTGTTTCCGCATATCCTTTACAGGACATTGTAGTTAACACCAGCATTTTCCAGCTGCTGTTGATGTCTTGGTAAGTTTATACGTTCAGTAGTTTACCATTGCTTTCTGAACGACTGGCTCACATACCTCCGTAATTAATCAGCGCGACGCGATCCTCTGCCGAATCTCACGCAGCTGTGTTCCATTCGTCTTGTATAGATCTTACTATTACTTTGCTGCACACGTTGAACAGATTGGGTGATAGTACACAACCCTAGTAGCTTTTTTACTGTGTTGACAAGTTCCAACTGATTGTCCTTTTCAGATCTTTCTATCAGTTTTTTTTTAATGTCCATTCTTCTTCTTCTTCTCCTGCGTTCATCCGGAGAGTTTTTTTCGGACGTGATTGCGTTGTGCCTGTTTACAGCAGAACTGCGTTCTTGCGCCGTTAAGCCGACACATCCGACTTCTGCGAGCATTTGTTGACCGGGTTAACCTTCCCCAGTAAATTTCCATTCTAACCATTTCTTAATGATTAACATTATAAAATTCCTTAGTTAGTCAATAAAGCTCAAAAATAGGTCTTTGTTAATTTCAATAATTCTCTCTCTCTCCACACACATACTGACACACACGCACGCACGCGCACACACACACACATACACTCTCTCACACACACACACACACACACACAAACACACACACACACACACACACACACAAACACGCACACACACGAAGGGGAGTAATTAAGTGACAGGAAGTTTACGAATAACTTTTGTACAACAGTCAAAACCAGAAATTGTGTGTGTGTGTGTTATTTCTCACAAGTCCCCATACCTGGCAACACATCGTAGACTTTGTACACTTGTCCCCTAACTTGTTGATGCCTTCTAGGAACACGTTTTTAAGTATTGGATGTTGGTGCACGATACGGCAAGCGTAGTCGTGGCTCTTTGGGGTCATGGGTGTAGTGAAGAGGAACAGACACATCATCGTGGCCTTGAGAGATTGTTGCTGCAGGGAGTGGCCAGAGGATCTGACCGACACACAGCTCTCCAAGGAAAGACCACATGGGCACATATTCAGACTGCAAGTGCCCAATAATATTGGGACTCTTCGCTGGTTGTTGCAGATGAGAACGGAACATGTATGGGAATGTCCCGAGTGATGTGATGTTGGTTCTCGACTCAACTCAGTCTCTTAATTCAAGGGATACAACCGGATTTATATGTGTATTTCAGCGAATTTCGTTCTTACGTTTCTGTAATGCACCATTTAGTCAGCATCGTATCTTTGTATCATCGCGACAGAAAGCAAAGGGCTAAAATATCATTAATTGTCCCCTATTTTGTGCCTCCAAATAGATGAATGAGGAGCGAACACAAAACACAACATATAAACACTTGGAAGACACACACTGATTGTTGTGTTTTGTGTATTTATTTGCTGATGAAGGCTAGTCGCGACAAAGTCCTGTGTTTTCCGCAATTGTTTTCTGTATAACTGCGTGGCTTCGTGTTATTTTATGTCGTTTACATCTCAACACCGCAGTTTCACTAATGTTATACATACCCGGAAACGGAACTACTTTATCTATATTAAACGGCATGCGCTCCAAAGTTTATGGGTTCGATTCCAGGCTACGTATATCAGTTCACGGCTGCATTTTCTCGGATGCTGCTGGCGGTCGTCGCTGGAGCTACGGAGTTCGTGCTTTGTGCGACGCTTTCGGCAGGCCATTCTGCGGAAAGACACCGAGCCATATGGGATAAAACCCGGTGCATTAAAGTCGATCCTCTCGACTTTTATGACTTTTTTTTAACGTCATAGTTTCTGGCCTAGAGAGACGACAGTGGAAGATAAACTCTATGGACCACTGTGTGAACTGAAAAAGACAGTTAAATTCATACAAGAGACAACATTGCAGATATAGACATATTTCAAGCGAACGAAAGAAGAAGAAGAAACGTCATAGTGATTTGAACAGGACATTGATTGGAGGCACGGATCACGGGAGAGAAGAAGGAGGGGAGATCAGCTCAGAGATGGACAGCGAACACTGACGTAACACTGTCATAAACTGTCATCTAGTGCCTATACTACCTTGCAGTGTAGGACAGGGAGGCCTTGAGCCTGAGGAATTAAGGCTGCCTAGCTAGTTCAGTCGCCGCGAACTGTGTGGGTTTGGGTTCTCTCCCAAACTGTCCGTCTTTCTTTTTGTGACTTCGTGATTTGTCTTCCCCTCCTTCAGTCTTGGGGGCCCAGTCCGCCGGTCTAGTGCTCATGTGTTAGAATCCCACCCTAGTGGGCTACCAGGTCGACCCAGCTCAAAATAGGTACCAGAAAATATCATAGGAAGCAATGGTGGCAGGCGTGGTATTGAACACATTAACCATCGAGTATCGCGATTGGTTTATGCACAATAAGGCTAGCAATATAATATGGTTAGCAGTACATAAGGGCATGTTCATAGAGCCTTTGACATTCGGTATACGATGATTTTATTTTTGTTTGGCATTCGCTCGCTATGAACTCAAGCGTAGTCCATACACATGCTAGTGCACTAGACTGATTTTTGAGTGTGGATTAGTCTACCCTATTACCAATGTCCCTCGCCAATAGGCGAACTCACTCTGACTTCTGCGGTATTTGTTATTTACGTTCCCAAGTCAAGGACGAGAAGTCAACATTTTAGTTCAACTGACCGGTGTAGGCGTTGAACCCGCTACTCGGCATCAGCACACCGGAAGTTTTAGAACGATCGTTGTTATCCATTCGGTCATGATGACCTCCTGAAATGGTGCTGACAGTAACTGACAATGGAACTTATATTACATTTCTCACATGTTCATTCCCCACTGTTGCGTCCCATCTGCCACGACACTCATTTCCTGTCATTGCAAACGTTTTGCATAGGTCAAATGGCATGTCTACACATTAGAAAATGCATATATACTATTCCCCCGTATGTGCTTTCTGCAACGTGTGCGAATGTCTGGATGTTGCACAGTTTATAATCGGCTGTAAAAAAATTAATAAATAAATGTAAACCTTATTCAACCGGCCTTCTCAGTCTTGTTTATGAGGTGACGTGGCGGTCAGCATGGCTGAATAGTAAAGGGTTCTTAAACACCCGGGGTGCTGGTTCTGTGGTAGCGGGTTTAACCCCTACACCGGTCAGTTGGACTAAAATGTTGACTTCTCGTTCTTGACTTGGGGAAGTAAATTACACGTACCTCTGAAGTCGGAGTTGGTTCGCCTGATGGCGAGGGACACTGGTAACAGGAAAAGCTAATCCACACGCAAAAATCAGTACAGTGCATTAGAAGTAGTAGCACGTACATGGGCTGGTGTGCCTTGCCAGACCGAGAAGCCCTGATCATTCGGAGCCACATCGATTGACGGGTGTCAGTCTGAAAAAAGTCTTAAAAGTCGACAGGGTCTACTTCATTGCCCCGGGATTTATCATATACGGCTCCGTCTCTTTCTACAGGGCGACCTGCAGAAAGCATCGCTCACGAACTCCGTAGCTCCAGCGACAACCTCCAGGAGTCTCCGAGAAAAATGCACACGTGAAACGAAAGACGTAGCCGGGAATCGAACCCACACCCTCGGAGCGCGAAGCAGACGGCTTGACCACTTCGCCACGGAGCTCCTTCACATGTCAGTCGCTGAATGGATAAGAACGCGGATATCAATCGCTGCGATCGGTCAAACTTTGAGCAATAGCCTACAATGGGTGACGTGATATTCCAGTGTGATAGTTTGGTCACGTCTAGGGTGAGTCGAGTGGTCAAGTGGATATACAACCTCCACACATGGCAGAGATCCGGGGTTCGATCCCGGGTCCAGCAGGGGATATGCACTACTGACGAGCTCAAACGAGAGCGAATTCGAGTCCTCGAGTCTAGTGGACAGGGTCCAAGGTTCGTACCAGGATACGATCAACGTTGCCACTAGAGGGTTGTGCTCAATCTTCAAATCTCAAATCCCGAAGCAACCAAATAATATATATATATATATATATATATATATATATATATATATATATATATATATATATATATATATATATATATATATGTGTGTGTGTGTGTATGTGTAGTGTGTGTAGTGTTTGTGTGTGTGGGTGTGGTGTGTGTGTGTGTGTGTGTGTGTGTGTGTGTGTGTGTGTGTGTGTGTGTTGTTTGTCCATAAAGAATGATGATGACCATTCATTTCATTCAGTGAGGTTGATTGTATGGAGCTGTGAGTTCTAAGATGGCTGAAAAGGCCTTTTTGGCTCGAGATGTTCTTTGACAATGTGGGCAAAGAATGCTTGACGTTCCAGGGCGGTGGGGGTGGGTGGGGGAAGAGGGCCTCCTGCAGTGGTTTTTCTGTCCAGCCTTTTCTTCACAGTGCTTGCAGTCCTTGTTGCTTCACAAGTGACTGCACCATTGCGTAATGATGTACGCCACGAATTTCGATCTTTGGCAGCAGTCTCCCAGGTGTCATGATGAATTCCAAAAGCTTTCAGTGAGATTTTCAGTGTCTTTAAAGCGTTTCCTTTGGCCGCTTTGGGAGCGTTTACTACAACGCTCGTCGTAAAAAAGAATTCGTTTAGGGAGCCTGTGATCTGGAGTGCGAGTTAAGTGACCAGCCCAGTGAATCTGATTCTTCCTTAGTAGAGTGTGGATACTGGGCATGGACGCTATTTTTAGGACTTCAGTATCTGGGATCTTGTCTTGCCATTTAATCTTAAATAGCTTCTTAAGGCAGACTGTGTAGAAGTGGTTTAATTTCCTAGCGTGTCGCTGATAAACAGTCCAGGTTTCCCAAGCATATAGCAGTGCGGATAATCCAATTGCTTTGTAGACTTTCAGCTTTGTTTGCAAGCTTATTCAATTTCTGTCCCATACATTCTTGTACAGTCTGTCAAAGGCCGCGCTAGCCTTGGAGATTTTTGCATTCACTTCGTCATCAATTGTGGCAGCTTGTGACACAGTGCTGCCAAGATAGGTGAATTTGTCCACAACACTTAGTCTGTGACCATTCACTTTGATATTCGGCACTGTGTGATTATTCCCTGGAGCTGGCTGGTACATAACTACAGTCTTCTCCAAGTTCATATTGAGTCCAAAGTTGGCACAGGCATATGAGAAAACTGAAACATTGTGTTGCATGTCTGCCTCTGAGTCTGCAAATAGAGCGCAATTACCAGCAAACAGGAGCTCTCTGACGGTGTCGCTGTTAGTTTTGGTTTTAGCTTTCAGCCTTCTGAGATTGAACACCTTTCCATCCATGCGGTAGTTGATGTCTATTCCAATCTCGTTGTTCTCGAAGGCATTCGTCAGCATAGCTGAAAACATGAGGCTGAACAGTGTTGGTGCCAGGACATATCCTTGCTTCACTCCATTGGTGACAAGAAAGGGCTCAGACAGTTCACCATTTTCCTGTACTCTTGCTTACATATAATCTGGTTAACAGTACATAAGGGCATGTCCATAGAGCCTTTGACACAGGGTATGCGATGATTTTATTTTTGTTTGGCATTCGCTCGCTTTGAAATAGCCACATCATGAAATAGCCGCACTATTTGGACAAACTTTCGTGGTCAGCCATTTTTTGCCATAATCTTCCACAGTCCTTCTTTGCTGACTGTATCAAAAGCCTTGGTAAGGTCAATGGAAGTGGAGAACATTTCAGAGTTCTGCTCCTGACATTTCTCTTTCAGCTGCCTTGCAGCGAAAATCATGTCAACAGTTCCACGTTCTTTTCTGAAGCCACATTGACTCTCAGGAAGAAGACCTTGATCGGATATGGGCTGTGAGGCGATTGAGAAGAATTCTGGCGAGTATCTTCCCTGCAATTGAGAGCAAGGAGATGCCTCGGTTGTTGTCACAGGATTGGCGGTTTTCTTTACGTTTTAAAGGTGGACTATTGACGCGTCCTTGAAATCTTGTGGCATGGTCTTGTTCACCCATATGTTTGTAAAGACTTGGTGAAGCTGCCCTGTTAGGACCGGCCCACCTGCCTTGTATATATCTGCTGGGATGGAGTCAGGACCAGGCTCCTTACCGCTGGAAAGTTGCTGGATGGCTTTGTTTACTTCCACTATGGTTGGCAGGTCATCAAGGGTTTCATTAGTGGGAAATACACACTCACAGAGAGAGAGAGAGAGAGAGAGAGAGAGAGAGAGAGAGAGAGAGAGAGAGAGAGAGAGAGAGAGGTGGAGAGAAGGGTGAGAGAGGGAGGGAGAGGGAAGGAGGGAGAAACAGACAGTTCATCGTCGATCACCAATCCAGACACCCAACAGTGTGCCAACGGCTTCAGACGGAGGAGTGCAATTGAGAGAGTACAAGCCTTATAATAGTGGGAGGAAATGCAACCTGAAGACTAAATGTCATGACAAGGCAGACCAGATCCTAAGTCTTCGTCGGCAACTGGTCTAGGATCGAAGCTCCGATAGGCGGACAGTTAGAGCATTGCTTTGCTGATCCGGCAGGTTCTGCATCTTGTCTTGTTCCAGACATATTTGTATCACCTCTCCTCTAGAGTAAATTAAGCAGGCCGAGAGAGGTATCATGCTGCATGGGCAACACCACATGGCCTCTACAATTCAGTCTAGGCTTTGTACTATCTATGGACACACACACACACACATACACACACACACACATACACACACACACACATATCTTATATAAAAGGCGATCTCCGTCTGTCTGTCTGTCTGTATGTATGTATGTATGTCCTTTATGCGCTCGCGAACGGCCCATCCGATTGAGATGAACTTTTCTACACGTCTCCCTTTCATTCTAGCGCAGCCCACTGTGATATTTTTTAGTGTGAAATCGCCTGCTTACCCAATATTATTTCATTTTTCATTTTTCATTATAATTTCATATATCTCAGGGGAACTAACTCTGTAAAAGTTATTTCAAGGGGCATAACTTTTCTGTATAACTTATAGTCATATTGTGGCATCGTTTTCAAAGATTTATAAACTCTTTGTCCATAGTTATGTACCGGCATATGAGTTATAATAAATAATGATACAATCTTTAAGGCATTTTCAAAGTTTTCATAAAAATAATGCACAATGCATAACATTGTAACTCATCTTTTTTTGCTTAAGAAGTTACTGTAGTCATGCAGGTGATTAGCAAGCGTTTTCATTAAAAATAATGGATGGTGTGTGGAAGGACATTCTTTTAAGTTACTTTTTTTTGTTGTATGAATTTAATGAGAACTTATATGACTACTTATATGAATTAAATGAGATGCTCCCCACCAGGGACTGGGCGAAGCCGGACAGGGTCAGGCAGACAGATAGATAGACAGACAGACAGACAGACAGACAGACAGACAGACAGACAGACAGACAGACAGACAGACAGACAGACAGACAGACAGACAGACAGACAGACAGACAGACAGACAGACAGACAGACAGACAGACAGACAGACAGACAGACAGACAGACAGACGAC